>JAFMOD010000298.1:380589-396322 GCA_019802435.1 Corydoras maculifer | reverse complement strand
TGTGTGTGTGTGTATTCCATACTCAATAAAGTACATTTTTCTACTTAATTTGTTTTAATCATCCTTAAAAATGTTTTACTTCAATATATTACCTACAAAAGTATAATTTACTAATTCAATTATTTTGTTATGTATGCATAAATTTGTCAGGTTTAATTTAGCATCCAGTTGGCTTTGAAAGAACATTGGACACCATGAATAAAATAAACTGCAGATCAAAAGCTAAACAAAGTCCCACAGGTTTATATAATGCCTACAATTTATAAACAGTATATATATATAAGTTTTAGACATGAATGCATCTGTAGTGATTATATAGACATTTCTGTTTCATCAGTCTGTTTCCAATTAAAAAGAAATTGATTGAAGAACAACTTGCGTTGGGTGCCAATTACATCTGCGTGACTTCTCTGTGGAATAAATTACCTTATCATGCCTATCCATCTAAGAGCCTGTCTGTCACATCTAATCTGCAAACCACATTACTAGTGCTGACATCAACAAAGGCTCTAGCCCAACCTGGGAAAGGATCCCACCGCACTTTTGGGGTGCTTGCGGAAGGATGAAGCACATGTTCTTCTTTTGTCCAATCACAGGCTTCACAGGCCAGGTCATGGCATGCAAATTTGACATGTTCACGAATGTGAACTATTTTTGTGGCTAATCTGTAAGGTTTTAACAAATTTACTACAAATGCTTGATTGAATAGCCATTTAGCACCTAAAATACTAATGCTATTTGTTCCTGATAGAGAAATAAGGAGCAGTGCTCCGTCATCTGTTTTAAATCAGGCTTTGATGAGCTACCTTTTAAGGTCTAAGATTGCATGCAGCAATTTGAAGTAATAAGGCAGTTACTTTGTGGTGGACATTTGTGTGAGCAGTGACTTTTCTTTGAGGGAACCGCAAAGTTTACCTCAGTAGGGAGCGGCACATTAAGTAATCAACCACTTTGAATAAAGGCAGTAGAATTTTCCACTGTAAAAAGCAAAAATAGTCAATGAGCTCTTCTATTGAGTAACTCATGTAAGTAGACAGACAGTTGTGGAGAGTTTTCTGATTGTTTTTCATAAAATGTATTAAAACATAAAATTAAAACAGCAGCACAAAGAAATATGAAAATTCCCCTTCCAACATTTTCAGACATTTTCAAGCAAAACAGGCCTATTTTCAGGAGATACCTCTGCATCTGCAACATTATCCTAAGCATGCTGCACTCTTTATTTCCCTCTTTGACCTATGCTTTTGCACAACATCCTTTACCAGACGTTCAAAAATAATCCAACCTCTGATTGGAGTCACCTCTTCCCTTTTAATTTCCCCATGAAACTATGCAAGAGGGAACTTAGGTCAAGCCAAGAAGTGCCTGTCGCAATGCTGTCACTGTGATTTACCTGGCACTGTCCAAACAAGGACCTCTGGGCAGTGAATCATGCTGATAAAGCATTGGGTTTTTGTTTTTTTTGCAAAAGCTTAACCTTAACTCGAATGCTGTCTTTTAGGTTTCACAACACTGAAACACACAAAACGGCAGTTTCACCTCTGCCTATTTCTCTTTTTACCTCGTTTGAGGACAGGGGTGAAGTAAGTGTGCTGATTGCAAAAGCATTTTAAAGACAGACCTTCATAGGGCCACATTTAACCATACATTGTTTGGTGTAATGGCAACTGTACAGGGAGAAAAGAAACAGAATTTTATCTGTTATGTGATAGCCTACTATATTTATTTTAAAAGGTCACAATAGTTATCACAAACATGGAGAAAACTCGTCACCAGTGTTTGATGTCCATAAACCAGACATCATTTATAAACCACTATACTTGACACTACCAATTCATGTAGTGAAGAACTTCTTTTGACTCGTCAAAACGGAAATCTGGGCCACCACACTTAAAGTCAACTATGCTGTTTTATCTCGGCAAGCCAAAAAGGATGTGTGTAATCAAATTTTAAATGAAATTTTGCATGTGCATTTTCAAGACTGCAAAGTCCGGCTCTTTGACACATTGCCATCTTTGAGGCATTCACAGGCTTTTTACTGCCTTTCTCAGAATTATGTGCAATGTGAACTGTCAGTGAGCCTAAATAATGATCCCCAAAGAGGGAACCATGAAGTGAAAGGAGACAGGAGTTGATTGGCAAGCTACAGACAGAGTGTCACAATATATTCAACCACAATCTAGACATTTATGCTAGTCCTAATTTTATCATTTAAAACTTATATCATCGTACCAGAAATGTCCATGTGAAAAGACCTTTACCTCAGTTGAAAGTACGTTTTAAAATTCTCCATGTCCCTAACTTTTTTATAGTTTCAATCCAGTGAATCTTACTTGGAAGAAGCTTTGGTGCATTAGCAGCAGGTGGAGGTCTTGCGAGAGGCATGCTGCCACACTGACCCGCAGTAGGGATTAGGATTGCACCTGCTTCGCAGGAAATGGACGAGATGGGAGTTGGGGGTTTGGGAAAGGATTTGAAATAGGGAAGGAGGAGGAGGGGAGCACCTGTGGACGTGGGTGGCTCCGGAAACAGAGAGAGACCCTTAGGATTAGGCCCCATCTGCTCCTGGTTATGCTCCAGCCTTTTCTGGAGCTGCTACTTACTTTACCACTGGTTCTGTGCTTCTCAGCGAACACAGGATGGGTTTTCCATGACAGCCTTTTCTTGTACAAACTTACTCCGATTTTCAGCAGCTATGACCAATACATAAGCAAAGCCAAGTGTATAGTAAATATGAATAATGGTGCTCAAGCTACGGGTTTTAATTTGCACAAGTGGCTATAGAGGGAGAACTTGGATTCCTATAAACATTTATTATAATGAAGGCAGTGTAAGTGCTCCTGTGATACACCCAAAATGATTATTCAAGTTCTTTCACAATCTAACAATGAGAACATCTCTGGAAAGAACAGAGCAAAAAACATAGGAATTCAAAAACCATCACATTAAAATATGGAGCTTTGGCCAAGCCCAGTGTATTCTCTGAAAAAACATCTCAAATTGGACAGTATAGGTTTCTTTTCAGCTCGATCTGAATTATAGGGCCATCGCTGAGTCATTACTAGCTGAGGTGCATGTTGATCAAGTCTTCAGTCACTATGGTGAGCTTAGCACATGTACTGATCCAACTACACAAACTCTTTTCCATGGATACAAGCCATCCAAATTAAGCCTTTGTTTTGGGTTCATCCTTAGCTTCACCTCTTTAAAATGAACTCACCTCTCACTCACCTCACAGATTGGAGCTCAAAACGGAGAACACTGGCTCTTAGTTTGTTATTTTTAGCTATGCTTTTTTTGGTGATGTGGCCATGTGTTTAACATCTGAAATATGTTCATTTGGCTATAAAGTATACATGCAATCTGAACAAATGTGTTATATCTTAATATCCCTTTAATATACTAGAAAAAGCTTACATAGGAAAACCGCTGTTTGACATTGTTGTGCTTGTTCTTATGGTTGCATAGTTTTCCTAGGATTTTTTAAATGTTCTTTTGGGTGAATATAAAAACATAATTAAGTAATATTAAGTAGTCATTCCTAAATTACATTGCATAAATTATGTCTTTTACAAGAGCACTATGATTTTAAGTCCAAGCATTGACCAATTATCATTGATATAAAAAAGGATCGGATAGTCTGACAGATAATGATTATGTGTAAAATTCAAGGGAAGAACCAACTGTTAAATGTGCATGATGCACCCTAAGGCTGTATAATTTGAGAAATTGGCATGATGGATACCATAAGAGAAAGACACATGGGCACATGAATTCTTTGGACATTACAGAAGAAAAAAAAAAAGCACGCATGAAAATACCACAAAATAACCACAAAAATGTACAACAACATTGATAAACAATATTCTCCTTATAGGTAAGTTCTGGTATATACTGTAAGTATAATTGCAAGATACATACAATAAAATAGGTACTTACAGAAATGTACCAGAGTAAAAGCAATGTGTTTCTTCTCACTCTGCACTTCAGAGGTTCAGTTATTTGTTTTCTGTCCCCAGCAGTGAGAATTTAACAATGACTTATGTATTGTAAAAAAAAGGGGGGTATTTTCTTATCAAATGGCCAACTAGATTTGAATAGGTTTCTCGTGTTCAACATGTGACACTAAGGCGCATTAGATCCTGCCTCATCCTTACGAATAGCTTCACTTGCCGCTAGGTCTTTTAAGTGGCAAATGCATTCCCTCCAGAATTCATTAATCATTTAATCCTGATACCAACACCTCTCCTTTACGAATATCTTTCTTAAGGTGCTGTTATTTTATGTAATAAATTATGAATTCAGCATCCTATATATATTAAAGTACAGCCATCAATATTTCTTTCTTTAAATACTTAATATATGTGCCTGCTTCATTTCTTTTAACTTTTAAACATGAGCAGAGCAAAAGTCAGAGCTCTGATGTCTAACTCTGAGAAATGCTTTAATGAGAAAGATCAGATATTAAGCATAATGAAATGTAAATTATGCCTGGTGCAGAATTCACTTCTTCACCTGAACTGCACATACTTGCCACATCAATATAAGTCGGTGCTATAGCAGCTGCCTTTATCCTCAAAGTACAACTTGCAGCTTTGCAATTGTTATGTGCTACTCGGCTAAATTTGAGAAAAATAATCAACATATAAAGAAAGGTAAGCTTCGCCTTAGTAAGCTCCTTCTCGGGTTCTGTATATCATAATGAAATAAGTGTCCTTTATGTTATAAGATTTACATTTTTCTTCATCAGAATAATATATAAGAAACCTGTGTTGTTGCTTTGTTTTAAATAAGTTGTATAACTCATGTAGCTAACTTTCTCCACTTTAATTTTTCATGATGACTGCATGCTCATTTTCCCTTTTTTACTCCACATTTTGAATCCTTTTTGTTCAGTTCATTGTATTCTGTGTTTCTGTTTGTAGATTATTTTCTATGTGTACTTATGCTCCTTCTTTCTGCTCCAATTACTTGCATGTTATTTTGTTTATGAGATGAACTAGAGTGTCTTTTATCTAACATTTAATCTTAAAGATGTATAAATCCTTTTTTTTCCCCTATTTTTTAAGCATCAACATAACCTTTGTTGGCAAAGTCTTGAAAAGGTTTGCACACAGAAAAAAGGTTTGGCCAGCACGTACTTTCAACTCCCTCCACAAATTTTCTATGGAGCTGAAATCTGGAGACTGGCTAGGGTGACCTTGAAATGCTTTTTATGGAGCCACTGCTTCATTGCCCGCGCATTGGGTTTGGGATCATTGTCATGCTGTAATGGCCAGCCTCGTTTCATTTTCAATACTTTCACTGATGGAAGGAGGTTTTGGCTTAAAATCTCATGATACATGGCCTTGTTCATTCTTCCCTTAAAACAGAACAATCGTCCTGTCCTCTTTGCACAAAAACAACCCAAAAGCATGATGTTTCCAGCCCCATGCTTGACAGTAGGTGTGGCGTTCTTGGGATGCAATTCAGTATTCTTCACATTGGGTTAAGTTTTTACTAAAACGTTAGATAATCCATATGATCTCTGGCAAACTTTATATGAGCCTGGACATGTACTGTCTGAAGCAGGTGGACACAGCAATCTCTGTAGGATTTAAGTCTTTGATTCCAGCTTTCTGCAGGTCATTTATTATTTCTCCATTCTCGTGATTATTTTAACCCCATTTAATGAGATCTTGAATTAAGTACCATATTGAGGTCTTGCATATCTTCCATTTTCTTACAGTTGCTCAAAAATTTGATTTATTCACACCAACCTGCTTTTCACTCTTCCCAGCTTGGTGCAGGTCTACAATTTTCTTCCTGGTGTCCTTTGACAGCACTTTGGTCTTGGCCATGGTTGAACTTGGAGTCAGACTGTTTGAGGCTGTGAACAGGTGTCATTTTTTATACAGACAACAAGGTCAAACAGGTGCCATTAACACAGGTAACAAGTTGAGGACAGAAGAGCTTCTTAAAGAAAAATTTACAGGTCTGCGAGAGCCCAAAATCTTGCTTGTTTGTGGGTGACCAACTACTTATTTTATACCATTATTTACAAATAAATTCTTACAAAACCCTACATTATGGTTTCTTTTTTTAAATTTTGTCTCTTATAGTTGAAATGTGTGCATATGATGAAAATTACAGAGCTTTCCAAGTAGAAGAACTTGCACAATCAGTGGCTGACTAAATACTTTTGTTGTTTTTTTTCTATTTTGAACATGTAAACATACAAACATAAAAATTGATTACCATATGTAAGAAAATCAGTGTTCTGAATCTTTGTCACATCTTCCTGAGCTTTCAGGAAATTGAATGTATAAAGATATTTAAAAATGAAAGTAAAAAGTTATTTTTTCTAAGTGCAAAAAGTTTCAGAGTTATGTCTTATATTAACATATTCATAAAAAAAATCTGCTTAAACAAAAAAGGTGCACACAATAATGTAGTTAACATTGAAATATGCTGAATGATTATAACATTTTCCCAAATTAACCAGATCGTCCATTTTCTGCAGACTGAAACAGGTATCGCTGCCTCTATAAATAGAAAGCCTGTAATTAGTAACTGCAAATTACACAATTAATTATACTATGCATAGCTTCTGGTAAGTCATAATTAGGTTATTGCTATTTAGAACTAATTACACCTCACTTTGCACTGTTTATTATATTCCCTAGTTTGCATTTAATAAAATCAAATAAACTACCAATTTCTTGTTTGAATGAGCTGGCACATTATGCTGATTGTGTTTCATGCTCTATTAGAATGGCATAATTGTTTCCTTTATGCTCCCTTACTGCTTTCACTGTGCAGGTAAAGCCTGAGGCTGCCTCACCAGACATTTAGCCACGGTTCACTAAGCTTCTGTCAGGGCACACGACATTTTTCACCTGCCGTGTGTCACTAGCTAGTAAACATTTGGCCCTTTGCACCTGGAAGCGTGTGTGTGTGTGTGTGTGTGTGTATCATGCATTGTGTCTGATCTAATATGACATCTCATGGGACTACCCAGCACTTTGTTATGTCTGCTCCATTACCGACTCAGATGAGGCTTTTATTTCAGGTTCAGGTTGTGTGTGTGTGTGTGTGTGTGTGTGAGTGAGAGAGAGAGAGATTTGTTTCAAACTGTGATGGAGCACTACTGCCTCTCATTCTCATTTTTTTGCAGAGGTGTTTAAGAGGTTTTGGTTACTTAAAAAAATAACAAACTGAAATTTAAGATTACAAAACAAAGATTGACAAACTTATAACATTTTAAACTTTACAACTGTAAAAAAATAAATAAATAACTAAACAAAACCAAGAGGAAGCTAAACATTTAGTATATAGAACAAACAAAGAATAAACTGGTGAAGATTCTTAGCAATTTAAAAATTATTATTATTATTATTATTATTATTATTATTATTATTATTATTATTATGTCACTGCCGCAGGGTTAAGTTCAATAACACCAGCCAAAAGAAGCATCAGCAAGAGATTTAACATACTCAAGTGTGGTTTGCTTTTAACTGCCTTTTTCTGCCCACCTAGCTGTATACAAGGTTAGAGTTTAATTTTATCTTGGATAAGTTAAGCAGAAGAAAATGGGCAATCCAAACAACAGAGGAATATGTTGATAGCACAATCCAAGGTTGCATTTGCTTTTTGGATGACTTTTTAAGCAAATACTTTTTTTACTTTAACTAAAAAACAGTAAAATCTGTTCTTAACATTATTTTTGACTCAAATCATTTTTTTTTTACTTTTAGTACTAACCAAGTTTAATTACATTGCAGGTCCTTAATAAATCTATTTGCCATCTAAAGTTTTTTTAGTTAACTTAAGCACCCCAAACCTTAAGTGTTTATCTGTTAAGTATGCAATTGCTAATTTATAATAAAAATAATTATTTAAAACATCTACAAATACAGTGTTAAACATATAGCTATTTATAACTGAAACAAAACCAGAAAGCAGAAGTAATGTGCAAAAAGTATACATAGCCAAAGTACAATAGCAGTCATTACTGCTAATCATATTCCTGATTGTCACTTCAAATCTCATTCAGTTGTGTGTGAACACATATTTATGTGCATCAGCAAAAGTTTTGGAGAAGCAATTGTTGAAGCCTATTAATCTCTGTTTGCAATGCTTAAATTAAATTTAAATATTGTGTACCACATGTATATACCAACATGATCTCACAAAGAAATTTATGTGGGTTTTAAGCCTGGGATATTAATCAAAGTTTGCTGCAAGCTGATCAGTGACTTTAAAAATAAATCAAAGTTTTTCTTTCCTTTTTATTTTCCTTAAATCCTCCTTTCATTACCCATCTTCCATTTTGGAGGATGATCACAGGAAATGCTTCTGTTCCACTTGGATTCCATGCCATCCTGTTATGCATGCACTGCCTCTAAACATGTCTACCTTACCTCAGCATATGCTATTGAGAGCAAGTCAGCTGGTTCGGGATTTTCATCAGTAGGGTCCACTGAGCCTTACAATTCCACTGCATTATTGTTGAACCTTTGAAGCACTGGTTTGTTTAAAAATTTAATAGCTAATAGACTGGTACAAATGAAAGTACTTTTGAATAGATATGAAAATAGCAATATACAAAAAAACATGTCACATGGAGACAGGACATTCTATGATGCAGAACATTCCAAACAACACATGATACAGTAATACTACTGGAAATCTCCTGTAGCCCTAAGGCTTATTCATCGTTTTCTGTTTGTTTTAATCCTTTCATGTATACTGTGTATATGTCACATGTATAGGGACCTAATCCTTTGTCTTGCATAGTGGAAATGCAGGAATCTTTATTTTACCATATACTTATTTGTAAATATTTTAAACTAAGCAGCTACATCATTTTTGTTGATTTGACGCAAAGAATGTCACAATGAAATTTTCTGCTATCTTTCACTTTTTCTCCTTAACAGCCTATTACTACATATGGCAGTACTATTGGAAACACTCAAGGACAGATGGACTTTATTACGAACAAATAAGAAATCTATTGTCATTGTTTTGTCCAATGTGCAACATAATTTTTATTACTTTTTCCTCATTTTTTTTACAGTACTCAGTTAAAGTTGCATTATTCAGTAGTTGTATCTCATATACTATTCTTTAATTCCAGATTATTGTGATATTTTAGTAAAATATAGGGTATATGTAATAGAATTTCACAAGCATGTGCAATATTAGCATAAAGTTACTGTAATCACTAAAAATACTATTGAAATTCTGTTTTAAAAATAAATAAATGAATAACATAATAATAATAATAATAATAATAATAATAATAATAATAATAATAATAATAAACAAATACTTTGCTCTCTGTGTCTGCTAAGCCTATGTTTATTTTAGAAGTAACTAAAAAAAAAAATCATAGGTAGACATAGAGCGAACCTTCCATCCCTGTAGAAATAGAACAAACCTAAAACCCACATGTTTCTCATCCTGCTAGTTACTGAATAATTCATGTGTGCCAATAGCAAAGTGTGTGTGTGTGTGTGAGAGAGAGAGAGAGAGAGAGAGAGAGAGAGAGAGAGAGAGAGAGAGAGAGAGAGAGAGAGAGAGAGAGAGAGAGAGAGAGAGAGAGAGAAAGCGAGTGAGAGAGTTTGTGTATATAAGTACGATCTACCAACTAAGATATAGTTTTGCCTCGAGCATGCAACTGTATTCTCTTGAACAAGACAAGTTCAATAATGAAGTGCATTCTGGCTTTTGGCAAGTTTCTGGCCAACATTGGTGTTAAGGGAATAAGGAGAATTCAGCAGGCAATCAATAAATAATCTTGCAATTACGACTTGACTTATGATAACATCAATTGGTTGTTGGGTTAAAGAAATGCCGATGGAAGTGATTGGTGGTGGAAGGTTGAAAAAGGTCTTCGATGCCACATGGAGCAGTTTAATATGTGGAGTCTGTTTGACCCAATGACTTTCCTTGGGTTTTTGACCTAGTAAAAAGCTCTGTTTACTTCATTAGTGGGATATGAGCTTGTGGTTTTGTCAAAACTAATTTCAGCCAACTTTACATTTGTTGTATAATCATGATTCATAGCACAAGTCAGAAGGTTAGCATTAACTCTAAGCCAGAAAATAATTATTCAATCCAGCATTATATATAGAAACAACTGCTTTGATATAAACTGTTTTACAATGTTCCTGCTAGATTGTTGTTAAAAGGTAGCAGCACATTTAATTATTTAAAAGATAGATGGTGAAAGCTGCATCTGTGAAATACAAACTCCAGCCAACCAGAACATGATACTCTGTGATATCCTGTAATTGTTTCGATAAAGACATTATTTATATATCACACACACAATATTGCCAAAACTATTCACTCACTTGCTTTGACTCACATATGATATTAAGTGACGTCCATATGACGTCGGTCCACCCTTTGCACAGTTCAATATGGGTTTGGGTTCAATATGACGTCGGTCCACCCTTCAACAGCTTCAACTCTTCTGGGAAGGCTGTTTACAAGCTTTAGGGGTGTGTTTATAGGAATATTTGTTCTTCCAGAAGCACATTTGTATGGTCACACACTGAAGTTGGACGAGAAGGCTTGGATCTCAGTCTCTACTCTAATTCATCCCAAAGATGTTCCATCAGGTTAAGGTCAGGACTCTGTTCAGGCCAGTCAAGTTGATCCACATCAGACTCTGTTTTCCATGTTTTCATGGACTGGTGCACAGTCACGTTGGAAGGAGCATGATATTGTCCAAAAAGTAACTAAGCCCAGCTTGTAAAAACCTTACACACCATAATTCCCCCCTTCTCCACCAAACTTTACACTTGGCACAATGCGGTCAGACAAGTACAGTTCTTGTCCATCAGATTGCCAGATGGAGAAGCACGATTCATCACTCCAGAGAACGTGTCTCCACTGCTCTAGAGTCCAGTAAAGGCGTGCTTTACACCACTGCATGCGACGCTTTGCATTGCACTTGCTGATGTATGGCTTGGATGCAGCTGCTTGACCATGGAAACCTATTCCATGAAGCTCTCTGCGCAATGTTCTTGAGCTAATCCGAAGGCCATATAAAGTTTGGATTTCTGTAGTGACTTTGCAGAAAATTGGTGACCTCTTTGTACTACACGCCACAGCATCCGTTGACCCCGCTCCATCAGTATACATGGCCTACCACTTTGTGGCCGAGCTGCTGTTCCCAAATACTTCCATTTTCTTACAATACAGCTGACAGTGGAATATTTAGAAGGAAGAAAATTTCATGACTGGATTTGTTGCACAGGTGGCATCCTATTACAGTTCCATGCTGGAATTCTCTGAGCTCTTGAGAGCAACCCATTGTTTAACAAATGTTTGAAAACGCTAGCATTATTTCCATAAGATACATTTTTGTATTTTTAGGTGTTTTTTTAATACTGTTATATTTAAAACTGATTTCATACAACCTAGCTTTTGTAAAATTCAGTCAGCATATTATGAGATACAGCCCAGACATGGCAACGGGGTTTGTGTCAGTTTATGTACTGTGGTTAAGCACATGATCCATGTTGTCACCACAATTAAGTCTTAACTTAAAATATGTTTTGTGGCTCAGAAAGTATGTCACATCCAAGCCAGTAATATAATTTAGTTCGATTCAGCTTAGTAGTTGCATATTGGCCTTTTTTTAACCTTTTTACCCCCCCCCCCTTCAGTCAAGTCATAGAGGGTTAAAGGCAATGACTCGATCCAAAATGTGCAGCACAAGTCAGATATTGTAGGCCAGAAAAGAAAAAGTCCCTTATTGGAAACATTGCTCTGTGGAATGACCACAAATACAAAACCAAAAGCATATGTAAATGTAAATATTATGCAAATAATTTTATTTTTAAAATTACTCTATTCTAAATGGACTAAAATGAATACAAACCATTCATATACACTACCTCAACAAAAAAGGAAACCTGGATTTATCTTATCTGGGGTTGCTGCAGTTGGTCAGACCTTGGTTCAGCAATATTATATGCCTAAAGAACATGGTCAGACCTGAATATACTGACGCGTCAGGTTATTTCCTGAACTGGCCACCACAGAGTTGAGACCACAGAATTTTTGGGATGTGCTGGAGAAGACTTTTGTGCAGTGGTCCAAATCTACCATCATCAATACAAGATATCGAAGAAACATTATGCAACTCTGGACAGAAATGAATGATGAGACATGGCATTAAATAATGTCACAATATGTGCCATAATCTAAGCTAAATGAGGTTCAGAGGTCTATATTACATTTTTTGGCTATTTTTTTGACAAAGCAGCTTATATACACTACCATGCAAAGCAAACAACATGACAAATACCACTTTCTATAATTTTATAAAAAATAAAGCTGTTTCACAGAACATTATATTGGACCTATCCACTAACTTCTACACTGCAGCTATGTTACTGTTAGAATTAGAATTCCGATGTGCAAGGGATCTTTGTACTGTGCATGACATTTTGGCTAAGTTTTAACTGATCGATCATCTCATATTTGACTGTAGAACAAGTGGGTACACGAAGGAGTTCATAGGCACCTAAATAAATGCTTGAGAGTTGATATGGTGTGTTTTGCTAATATGTTTTGCTAATATGGTGTATTTAATTTTCTTTAACCATATAGACATGCGATGATTTTCAACTAAAATAATAATTGGACTAAAATAATTTAATTGGATTATTACTTTTAAATAAATTAATGTACATTCTAAAAAAGTAATAATGCATTGTTGCATAATTATATTCCACTAAAACCTTTATGATTTTTTAGCTGTTACAGTTTTTTTTTCATGAATCAATTTCTGGGTGATGTGAAAATCTGCAGATGTGGCTGCTCTACGTGTTACACCTACAGCTTCCACACCTCCTCCACTGTCTCCACCTAGAGCTTCCACACCTCATCCGCTGTCTCCACCTCCACGCTCCGAATTCTAATTCTGCACCCTGCCCTGCTAATTGAGTTAATGAGCTTAATTGGTTTTTACCACTTCCAGTTATTTACTGGGCACGTGTGCTGGTGGTCCTTGCATTTCCTCATTGATGGTACATGCTTCTATGGGACACCGTCACCGCTCTCTTTTTCTTTCTCTTTCCAGAGAGTCACCTGTGGGGACGTCTTGGCCTCCCGTCACCCGCCAGCAAGGGATCTTCCCAACCTCTAGAGCCTGAAGCTCAGTTTTTGTTACAGTTTGATGTGCTACCGACACATATTCTTTTAGTTGCTTTATCTGAATTAAAAGGTGACTCACTGCACGTCCTGTCGTTGCTTCTTTTAAGTATCCCGTGACACTGTGACTGAGAGATAATCCAGAAATTAATGGTAATTATCCAAAAAAAAAAAAGAAACCAAATGTATCAGGATCAATCAAGCTATAGGCAAGCCACTTTGGATTATCATTAGTATTACTACTACTATATGTACATAAATTATTGTAATTTATATTTACTATAGTGTGAAATCAAGTCTCATCGTTGCTTGTCCAAAATTAAAAGAATCATTTACTAAATCTTTGAATGCTAGTTTTAGTGCCGTTACCAAATGTTACTTGAGATGAATCACTTTTGTGCCATGTAATTAGTTTCCATGCTAATAATATTGTATACTATCAAGGACTTCACCTGCAGTGAAAGTGCATCAGAGTTTGCTGCTTTGTTCATTTGGCTAGACCCTCTATCAGGTCCCTGGAATCAGGTGCATGCCTTCCTGAGATATGGGTTTGTCGCTCGTGTATAGTACCATTTTGTAAGACACTAAATACCTAAATATTTGGTATGTCACACATGTGCTCCATTTCCATGGAAATTTTGATTTGCATTGTAGAAAACCTTGTTTGGTTTATTTGTGTAGTTAATATTATTAATAATATTATTTGATTTTGTTTTTTCCCCCCATTTCCCATGACTCATATAAGTCAAATCTAGTCACTTCTAGAAACTCACCCAAAATAAAAAGCTTTTTTGTGGTTGATGCACATGATAGTTTAATCAGTTTTTTTTTTTATTCATTAAAGAAATATCAGATACTATGTTAGAAAATTGAACTGGCTTTACACATACAGGAAGTGTATAATGTGTATAGTGTGACACCCTATAAATGTCACTATTTTTATGTAGTCTTTAAAGTTTTTTACTATAAATGTGATGATGGACTGTCCTGTTGACTGCTTGTGCAATTAAAAAGTCGAACAACATGAAACAAAATTGCACCAAAGGCTATCCAAAGCTATTTAAACAGTCTCTTTGTTGCAATATTTTTTAGCTGGGATGTAAAAAAAAAGTACTGGACTTGAACCAGGACACTTGTGTGAGCATGTTTGTGTATATTTGTATTCATTAAGCAGCACAGATAATAGTGTGATTCTCTTTCACCCCCAAGGATATAATTTTGGCCCTAAAATGTAGGGGACGAAAGAGGAATTAAAGACCCTGTTATGAATGTGTGTTTTATTTCATACAAATAGACACAGTGGGCTACTTGTTGCAGTGGTGTCCAGATGTGTAGCGTGCAAGGATGCCCTGTTAGCCCTACTGGGGGAAGGCCTTGTCTGAAGAGACAGTGAAGGACCCTATCATTACCTCGGCCTGGGCAGAGATATTTATACATATATACTCAGTTTTAAGGAATTAACTCAGTACCAGGCAACAAAGCGGAAAAAGGGCAACATTCATTCAATTGTTCTATTCAGAAATAATCCATGTATTGACTGTTATTTGTGTTACAACAGATTAAAAAGAAAAAGCCTATTAAATATTCTCAATGTTCTGTGTTTGAAAGTTATTTATTCACAGCATGAAGCAGTTAGGATGGCCTGAACATGTTGACTGGCCTAAATATTATTTTAGCTGTTACCAACTTTGCTTCTGATTAGCTTTTTTTTGTTTGTTTGTAATCTACAGATTCTACTGAATAATTAGCTTCATGAATAAGTCAATCAATAAAATGCAGAGCTGAAAGAATTTAAAAAAAATAACAATAATGTTATATTTAACAAAAATGCTGTTTTTTTTTTTCTAAAACTATCCATCCATCCATTATCTTCCGCTTTATCCTCTACTAGGGTCACGGTGGGGTTCCCCATGCCTATCCAGGGAAGAAAGTCTCGGGCGCTGGGCAGATACACCCAGGACAGGGCTCTATCTATCGCTGGGCACACTCACTCACTCACACAGACACACTCTATATGGCGCAATTTGGAGAATTCAATTGACCTTGATCCATGTTTTTGGACTGTGGGAGGAAATTGGAGAACCCGGAGGAAACCCACACGGACACAGGGAGAACATGGAAACTCCACCCATATTGGGATTTCAAACCTGGAATCCCTAGCGCTGAGAGTGCTAACCACTAAGCCACCATGCCGCCCTTGCTAAAACTAAAAGAATTTGTTCATGATAATTAAAGTTGAGGTAAGGTTTAACATATAACATTAACTGCCAACAGTAATAGACAAGTCAATGAAAAAATGTCTAGAAAAAAAATGATGACATTTATGTGAGATGTCACAGAGCATATTTGAATTTAACAATATACAGTGGGTTGCAAAAGTATTCATACCCCTTGAACTTTGCCATATTTTGTCACATTACAACCACAAACATAAATATATTTCACTGGAATTTAATGTGAAAGACCAACACAAAGTGGTATACAATTGTGAAGTGGAATGAAAGTTATACATGAATCAACAATTTTTTTACAAATAAAAAACTGAAAAGTGCGATGTGCAAAATTATTCAGCCCC
>JAFMOD010000298.1:316787-373085 GCA_019802435.1 Corydoras maculifer | reverse complement strand
AGATCGCGAATACAAGCGGCCGAAATGGGTTTTCTCCGCAGGGTGGCTGGGCTCTCCCTTAGAGATAGGGTGAGAAGCTCGGTCATTCGGGAGAGACTCGGAGTGGAGCCGCTACTCCTCCGCATCGAAAGGAGCCAGTTGAGGTGGTTCGGGCATCTGGTAAGGATGCCTCCTGGGCGCCTTCCTAGGGAGGTGTTCCAGGCAAGTCCGGCTGGAAGGAGGCCCCGGGGAAGACCCAGTACACGCTGGAGGGATGATATCTCTCAGCTGATCTGGGAACGCTTCGGGGTTCCCCCAGTCGAGCTGGTGGAGGTGGCTGGGGCGAGGGAGGTCTGGGTCTCCCTACTTCGGTTGCTGCCCCTGCGACCCGAACCCCGGACAAGCGGAAGATAATGGATGGATGGATGGATGGGCCATAATTTTGTGAGCAAGTCAACTGGGTTATTAAAAGGACAAAAATATTTTAAAAACAGTTTTCATGAAGCAGTAAATTCTAGAAAATTGGCAACCAGAATCCAGAAAGTGATTTGTACAACATTTAAATGAGGACCAAAACCCTCAGGCAAAACCAAATAAAAGCCGTTTTAAAGTACAAAACAGTGCCACACGTGTTGAGTACAGCCTTGCTCATGTTCCATCTTTATTTCCGCCAAATGAGCTACCAGCCTCTGGCGACATGCTCCTTTCATTCTCGGAAGGAAAGCGCATTTCTTACTGAGTGGGATGCCGAGCCTTTGATCTCTACCTAGCTGATACCTTGTGGGTACTCTATCCCACTGGATTAAGTCTTTGTGATAAATGCTTTTTCAGTTCTCCTCCCCTCCTCTCTTCCACAGCCAAGATTGCCATCTCGGCCTCCGTAATCTTCCACTACTAATAGATGGTAATGCAGAAGCACCTGTCACACAAGCTGAGTGCATTGCATCCTGTCACTGTAAGCAGTTTACATCCAATGATGCTAGGTATTTGAGCAATATTTCTAATTGCTTATGTAATGACTCATACGGCCCTGCTGGCATGCCGCTCTCATTCTCTCTCAAGCTTGGCTTTTGTTTTTGCTTTAGCTGATCCTACCCCTACATACAAGTCAGCCTCCAGGGCATTGTTTGGGATGAAACCTCAAACTGTCGCCAAGTAGTGGAATCATGTCTCTTAGGGATCTAAAGCACTAACTCTGACATGCTTTTGTTTCACTTGACTCTTTTGTGATATAAATGGAACAGGCAATGAGGTGAGATATAAATGCTGTGATGTGATGGTTGGATTTTGCATTCAACTGAAGTCTTAATAAAAGTTTTCATGTAATACCGCTTTGGAATTTCTTTTTACTTCAATATAACATATTGTCATTCAAATCATACTAGATAAGTAACTAGATAATTTAAGTAAGTAACTTCTTTTTCATGCACATTTCCTCTACATTAATGATTCAGTATGTCATTGCATTTAAATAAACGTTCATGCATTTAACAATAGCCAAAAAAATGACATTTATATGTATATATATATATATATATATATATATATATATATATATATATATATATATATATATATATATATATATATATATATTATATATATATATATAATTTGCATACAGGCCACTTCAGCACCTGTAGCCTCTTCCCCTCTGCTGCAATCACAGAAGTATAAATAAACGTTTTCATGACCATGTGTCCAAGGCATGGTTTGATGCTGTGATAACAATCCTTTTGCTGATAACAATCCTTTTCATCTTTAGTCTAGAGCTCACAGCATCCTTTAGTTCAAAATAATGTCTAAACTACTAATTTATCTGACCACAATACACATCCACTGTGTGTTGATCCATCATCAATGCCTCTGAGCCCATAGTCACTTCAAGACATGAATAAAATAATGATTCTTTTTTTATGTTGTGCTATGTTATATGTTATGTTGTGAGTGATGTTTGTGAATAAAACTCTGTATTGTAGTGCTTGATGAAGGTATCAACGTTTTGCCAAAATAATCTTTTGCCTATGTGATCAGCTATTGGCTATTGTCGATTTGTAGGTCTTGATGGAATGTATTATGGTGGACAAAATATGTAAATCCCTTCCAACATTTATTTTTTAACTTTTTAACTTTCAAATTAAATTTGGGGTGTTATTACTATTCAGGTACATTGCTGAACCTAAAGACATAGATGCACTACAGTTAAAGGGCCAGAAAAGTGAACAAACATCATCATCATCATCACCATCATCATGAACTATGTAGATGTAAAAATGGAAATGTGGTTGCACAATCAATAGTTTCAATGCTGGATGCACCTGGTGCCAATGATCAAATCAGCACTGAGCTGTTTAAGCTGAACACCTGGTGGGGTATTTAAGCCTGCTGTGCTCACTGCTCAGTCACCACTGGGTCGTGCTGGCTTTGCATTCTCTTATCCCATGAGCATTCATTCTTTTGCCTTACTTTTACATTTAGTGGCTTCTGAGAGACAGGCTGTCCTGCACGGTCTATAGAATGTGAAGCTATTGACTGTTGGCTATTTAAAGGTAAAGGAGGTTCAGGTGACTGCTAAGAGCATGTGAGCAGCTGACTTTATGAGAAACTCTTCCTTTGCTGTCTTGATCATGGGGTTTTTACCTAATTGTGCAAGCTTGGGAGTGGCTAACAGATCAGCTGGATTAGCAGTGTTGCGGTCAGCTATTACTCTGTATACTGCGGTTGCATTTTTTTGTTCATTAGTTATATTAGGCTTCACTGTTGTCTGTCTTACAAAGCTATAGTCACATGTTCTCTCAAATTCATAAACCATTTTTCTTCCATTCAGTATAAAGTGTAAATGCATTGAATTTGTGTTGAATTATGTATACTTTTAAAAGAGCTTATTTACACTTAAATTTAAAAAGTCAACAAAATTTTCAATTTGAACAGTTCTACCTAAAACTGTTATTATTTTAGAAGCTAAAAAATAACTTAACTATTTGCTTAATAAACATAGAAGTGAAGAAAAGATCTGGAACATAAATGGATGCCATCTTTTCAAACAACAGCTTGCAGCTCCTACCATGGGATAAATCTGATCCCCTGCTTTGTTTAATACTGCAGCTTTCTTAAAAATGGATTTATTTGTTTGCAGTTGTTTCCATATTTATTTTTGAATTGACAGAGATAATTTATTTCAACAAATGAAAGGAAAACATGACTTCATCAGAGACTATAAGGTATTCTGACTCATGCACAAATGTGTCTTGCTAATTTGCAGGGAAAAAGAGTGAAGAAAATGAATTATCAGGGGTCTTCAAAACAGGGATATTGCACATGAAGCAGATTCTATAATCAAGGTTAGCAGGGAAAGTGAATTTAGGAATTTACTTCCACAAAGTGATAAACATGAATCAGAGTCTAAACTACAAGGTCAAAAATCTGATTTTGATTTTATTGAATATGAAACCCTTATATATTTATATTTGGACTTTATATGTACAAATTTCCCATTATTGTCATTCATGCTTGTGGGCTTTGTGTTTACTAGGATCCACTTGTTTACTTTAAATACAACCAAAAATAACTCACATAAACTAATGCAGGGAATTTGATAGAACAGTTGTTGAGAACAGTTAAGGAACAGCTGCATTACATCTCTGTGTTACAATTGAATTTTAATATGTGAATATTAAACAAACCAGTCCTAGCAAACATTAATTCATTCATCATCTTCCGCTTTATCCTCTATTAGGGTCGCGGTGGGGTTCCCCATGCCCATCCAGGGGAGAACGTTTTGGGCGCTGGGCAGATACACCCAGGACAGGGCGCCAATCTATCGCTGGGCACACACACTCTCACACAAACACACTCTATATGGGGCAATTTAGAGAACTCAATTGACTTGATCCATGTTTTTGGACTGTGGGAGGAAACCGGAGAACCCGGAGGAAACCCACGCAGACACGGGGAGAACATGGAAACTCCACCCAGATGGGGATTCGAACCAGGAATCCCGAGTGCCGAGAGGCGAACGTGCTAACCACTAAGCCACCATGCCGCCTGCAAACATTTAATGTAGTATTAAAATAGGTTACCATTTTGCTCTGTCAATAAAGTATCCTTCATTGTCAACCTGTATTCTATATATTCCCTTACTGTAGCTTCAAACCTGAATTCCATCTATTTTAAATAAACTTCATAAGAATCAAACATTACATAGCATAACATATTGAACATCCCTTATGTATATACACACAATACATTAAAATGGTTTCTGTCACTGAAAGCATGGTAAAATTTAGGTTTATCAAAAGGAAATTAAAACCAGGACGGCATGGTGGCTTAGTGGTTAACACATTCGCCTCTCAGCACTAGGGATTCCCTGTTCGAATCCCAATCTGGATGAAGTTTCCATGTTCTCTGCCTGTCTGGGTGGGTTTATTTCGGTTTCTCTGGTATCCTCCTAAAAATATAGATCAAGGTCAATTGAATTCTCCAAATTACCGCATATAGGGTGTGTTTGTGTGTGTCTGTGTGAGTAAATGTGTGCCCAGCGATAGATTGGCACCCTGTCGTGGGTGTATGTGCCCAGCGCCTGAAACGTTCTCCCCTGGATGGGCATGGGAAACCCCCCCTGCGACCCTAGTAGAGGATAAAGAGAATTAAAGATAATGTATGGATGGAAATTAAAACCATTTCATGAAATAACTTTATACAACAAATTTGGTTTTAAGTAAGATGTAAAACAGTAAAAGCAACTGAAAAGACAAGGCCAGCCAGAGATGAATAGCAAATGAAGGTAAAACAAAAGAATTTAGTAATTAGAATGCCCAAAAGATAAGAAAACAAAGAAACAAAACACAAACCACAACCACACATTAATAAAAAATGCATGAAAAAAAACACACAGGAAAGCTGCAAGCAGAAAAGCACTAAAATCAAACTGACTAGGGTGAGCACTAGCATGGTAACTATATACACCAAAAAGGAAAAAAAATGACCAGAAAATGTCAAAATTGTCAAGAAAAAAAAAAAAAAAAAAGCGTTCTACAGATATGTGTAGACATGGATAAAGCGGAAGATATTGGATGGATGGATATATGTAACCTGTTGCTCTTAGATAATTACATATATTTCAGTGGTAAAAAAAAGTTTTTCATTGCCTAAAACAGAAGAATCCTGAGGACCACAGAAACAGAATTGTTAATGCTCATTGGGCTGGACAAGGTTTTCCCCAAAGAGTTTAAGTTCAAGTTAAGTTCAAGTTATTTATTTGTATAGCGCTTTTTACAACAGTACATTGTCACAAAGCAGCTTTACAGAATGAAAAGCCTTTAAACCCCCAAAGAGCAAGCCGAAGTGACAGTGGCAAGAAAAAACTCCCTTTTACGTTGTTTTAAGCATCCACTCCCATCTCTTTGTCATTGTCATTGATTAAACACACTCTAATTTAGGTTTAAATGACATGCAATTCCTAACAGATATGTTACATTGCATCATGCTCAATTAAAATATGACCAAGAGTAACATTTTTGAAATATATTTTGGATTTGATTCTCTACATCCTCTTTTAGAACTGTTGAAAAATCGAATAAAGTTGTAGGTTGAATTCATGCAGACATATTAACAATTAAATGGATTCACAAATTGCCAAGTACAACCATAGTAATAAAATGCGGTACTACAAAGAAGAACTGCAGTATAGTACAATGCTATTTACTGTCAGAATACTATGAATCCATACAAATTAGTGTCATAACAAATTAGTGTCATTACACACAACGATCTGTTATTTTGCTTCTCCCTAATTTACACTCTTCCGGAACCAAAGAACCAAGGAGGCAATGATATAGTGTGTTTGTGTGTGTGTGTGTGTATATATATATATATATATATATATATATATATATATATGCAAACCTTCACTATATCATTGCCTCTTTGGTAATGTCATATTTATTAAATGGTGCTTATTGCTTATTTGCTCTCATGTACTATCAAAGTACTGAAATAAAGTGAATGAAAGGGAATAAATAAAAAATAATAAAGCGACTATTTATCGTGACAAATGTAGTCTGTCTACTAAGTCACAGGTTTGAGGTTTTGCTGGCAAACAGGTCTTAAACTTAATTTTTAATAGTACATAAATATTTTCTTAACTGATATTTTTATACCACATCATGTGCTTTTTTCTGACAGTGGTAATTAGTGCAACACACAGAATTCACCCTGTAGATTTTTGCATGACGGGGCCACCGCCTGGTGTCATATTTCTAGCCTGGTGACAGCTTCCCTATGGGCTGCATCACTTGGAGTGGCTAAAGCTAGTCTGCTCCTGTCATATAACTGCCTAAACTGTAAATGTAATGAGGGACTTTTTGAAAGCCGATGTATGTTGGAGAAGATATTTTCTCCTACAAGGCATATCGTTGTCATTGCCCAGAGGGGTTTTTTTGTGCGTCAAAATGTGTATGTGTGTGAGAGCTTGATTTTGATGTCCACATGCAGTGTCTCCCAGGGCCTTTTCAACAGGGAGTTCATGCAGCTGTTAAACAGGATATTGTGAGAAAATGCAAACACTGCTCTGGTGACCCCATGTGTATTAAAGAGCTAGTTTACCTAAAAACTGATAAATGCTGAGAACCATTTTGGTTAAAAGAGAACCAAGCATGTCCTAATGTTGAAGTTGCGAAAAGTTTCCCTCCCAGAAGCAGTGTAAGCATAGATCTGAACTTTCCCTTGAGACAGGAGAAGGCGCTGGCGATTTAACTGTTTTTTGTCACAGATTTGTGCATGGTTTCCTTTTCTGGGCAGTCGTCCACAAAGATTAAGACACCTTAAGGCCCTTAAGTGCTGTCGAGTGGAGTTATTATTGAAGGATAATATCACTTTGTAGGACAAACTTTGACTAGGAGACATTTAAAATCAGATAAGCTGCTAAGTACAGAAGCAGTGTTGGTCTGCTTTAAGATGCTGGTTTGCATAAGAGCAAAAAGTGACATGGGAAAGTGGTGGCTGTTGTGTAGAAGTGCATTACTACAAACTGCTTAAATAAAAACTACCTCAAAATATATAACTGAACTATACCATTACATAAACTATAATTAAAATAAACACTAACATATTTCAAATGTAGTTTACAAAGATATCATCATCCACAAGGCTGTGGCTCTTTTGTCCGAATTACATATTTTGCTGGTTTAAGTCAAGCTTTAGTTTGCTTATCTTTAAGGGGGGGGGGGGGGGGGGGGGGGGGGGGGGGGGGGGGGGGGGGGGGGGGGGGGGGGGGGGGGGGGGGGGGGGGGGGGGGGGGGGGGGGGGGGGGGGGGGGTATATATATATATATATATATATATATATATAAACTTGGCTTCAAAACTTTGTATACTTTTCTGTATAAAAGTAAGTTAAAATATAAATATAATAATTATAATTAATTATGACAGAAAACATTTGTCAAGTCGTGTTTTCTTGTAATTTGTTAAAACTGTGACTGCTAAAAATGGCTAAATTTTTTGTAGGAGATCAGGTTAATGACACAAATAGAGAGTTTAACGGGGCATTTCCTGTTCCTTCCCTCCCACCTCAAAAAATCTCTTGAGACTGACTCACAGATCTGCATCAAGGATAGTAAGGACAGGAGAGACAGGCAGGGAGGGGTACATAACTTTCAGCTCCATGGGGTGACCTAGGGTCTGTGGAATTCTTAGTAACTTTTGCCAAGAAGGAATCAGAACATTATGAATGCTTGCTCCAATGAATTGATTCCCTGAAATCAATCCTCCTATTGTGACCTAAGTGATGTAAAGTGTTGGCAGCTTAGCTAGTTCTGTTTGAAGAATGCACAGTAAACTCTTTATTTAATGTAACACATTGAAAAATGAAACAGCCATCAAATGAAAACTTGCAACTAAAAAAGAAAGCATATGTATTTTTAACTTGAATCTAAATTTACTGGGTTTTTTTCAGATCAAGATTTATCATAGGGACAAAATAATCAAATCAGTTCTCTGCTGAATTATATCACAAAGTACTGTAGTCGGACAAACAAACCTTTAATAATATGTATTATATATATAGGCACGGTGGCTTAGTGGTTAGCACGTTCGCCTCTCAGCGCTAGGGATTCCCGGTTCGAATCCCCATCTGGGTGGAGTTTCCATGTTCTCCCCGTGTCTGCGTGGGTTTCCTCCGGGTTCGCTGGTTTCCTCCCACAGTCCAAAAACATGGATCAAGTCAATTGAATTCTCAAAATTGCCCCATATAGAGTGTGAGTGAGTGTGTGCCCAGCAATGGATTGTCCTGGGTGTATCTGCCCAGCGCCCGAGGCGTTCTCCCCTTGATGGGCATGGGGAACCCCACAGTGACCCTAATAGAGGATAAAGCAGGAAATAATGAATGAATTAATAAATGAATGAATATATATATAAATTTTATTATTAAAAACATTATAAAAAGGGTATTATTAGTAATAGCCAAACATGATTAAATAGGCTTATGTCAGATACCAATTGAAGAGAAAGATAAAAGTAACTGTATATAGTAATTTTATACACTTTTACAAATAGTTTTTAATGTCAACATGCACAAGAGCATGTAAGTGACAAAATAAGCAGTTTATTTTGATGTTTATGTTTGCCCCATAGTATTATATTTATTGCAGTTTCGTTGCTGTTGTTTATTGTGTTCTTACTTTGTATTGAAATGATTTTAATCATCTATAATCTATAATTTTATTATCATTTTGAAATGAAAATGGTAAAATAGTGCCATAAATATATCTGAATGTGTATATCACCCTTATGACCTTGAAGTAAATCTTACTTCAAAAATATAATATAAATTTGACTTGTGAAATGCCATATGCAGCGTCCCTTATTAAAGAAGTAGACAGTTGGAAAAAGTTAGACAATTTGAATGGAGCTTTAATAATAAGAATAGAATGCTGTTGTGTGTGTGGCAGTGTAGTGAAGTGATTAGTACATATTTTAATATTTATTCTACCTTAACCTTTTGCTCAAATGTTCTGTATCATCTGATTTAGAAAAAATGGTTCCATTGAAGGTTTAAGTAGAATGTACAAACCTTAAAACTTCCATTGTGGTTAGATGAACGAAATGACCGTTCACTGGCATATCATAAATAGATTTCTGGCACAAAGTTAGTGTCTAATTGCATATTTGGATACTTGCAACTGAGTTCCGTGAATTTCAGAACATAATCTTTTAAGAAATGTTTTTTTTTCCTAACCTTTTATCCTCTCTAACATGCAGACAGGTTCATGACAGCTAATGTTGTTTTAAACTCCTTAATTACTGTTCCAACAGTGGATAGATATTTTTAGATATGCAACTATTTTTAAAGCCACTGTCTCATTTATTAGGGTTATCACACCGTTGCCCCATTTAATTTGTATATTCTGGAAAGTTCAATAAAGGTTCGATACATAATTTGATCCAATAATTTATATTTAGTTGTAAGATAAAAACAGGATCATGTTTGCATATGGTCCTTTTTTGGTTACCTTGTCCTGGAATACAGTGTTTACACTCATGGGCCATTTTACCAGGTTTGCCTCCTTATTTCCAATTTTACTATACATTTTATCAGCTTTACTTACAATATGAATGCACTTTGAAATTCTATTGTTTAAATCAGTTGACAATCTGTTTTATACTTAGTGTGTTGCAGTGGTTAACATGAATCAAGCACAACAGTGCTGTTAAAAGAAGCATTGTCAATGCTGAATAGCAAATTGACCTTGTCTGTCTTATCGCTATTAGCTTGTACAGCCATTTAAACAAATGTAAAGTAAATGTTGAGGATTCCTCTTTTTGCCATAAAGGGCTCATATTTGATGATTTCCACACTGGTAAATAAATGGTACACATATTTAAGCTATTTATGGAGAACAGCCGAAACATATAAATAAACAAACCACTCCTATGCCTAGTACCAAAATGATTAGAAGTCAGAAGCTAAAACTGCCGGTAATCCACAGGAACCACCTTGGTCCTTTGCAGTGCAAAGGCTCTTACTCTGTCCTTCAGCCAAACGGAACCTTATCATTAACCGACCTCAAGAGAAACATGAAAGCACAACTGTCTGCATTCTGTCACGACTCTCCTGTATCCCCAAAACCTCTAAACAGAATGTTCTTTATTTGGCTCAGTAAGGGGATTGGACTATCAAAGTTTAAAGGAGTTCACTTCTTATTGCTTTAATTTTATATAAATATTACAGTTGTGATTTTAACAGAGAATGCTCTGTTAGTGGCCTTGCTAAGGTACTTTGAAATTAATCTTTGTTTATAGTCAAATTAAAAAATAGTACCATAAATATGTTATCTGTAACTATTAAATGCTATTAGCATCGCATCAATTGCTGAGTGAGGATAAGACTAATTTAATAATAATTTTACTAATAAGAAAATGAAGAGTCTTACATTTAAACAAGCCACAATCATTTTTTTTATCTTTCATATTCAGGAAATAAATGATCATTTCCAGACCTAGCATCTTTATCAAAGTATATAGAAGCTAAAACATACCTTATTACATACTATAATTATTTAGTTTCTGTGTTTTAGCCATTATTGACAAAAGTATTTACTGGTCATGATACACGAATGTTCAAATAAATGGGAAATAAACAAGTATGCGTTTGAATTGAAGAGAACAAGTAACATACTGGGAAATCATCTTTTCCATTTGGGAATAACTTAAATAAACAAACTAAATACAAACTGTTGTGAAGCACTTGTACTTTGTCTTGGGAACCCTGTATCGTTGGTAAACAAAGCCACATAAGCAAGTTGTATTAAACTGTTTAATACTTGCCTGCAGCTACATAAATGCAGTGACCTCATGACAGGAAAAAAGCAGTATTACAGGGTATTACAGGGGTATTCTGCAGACCTAGTTTGTGTTTGATATTTTCAAAAATTTCTTGTTTGTTAACCTACTGACACCTCTGTCCTGAGTTAATCTCAGCATTCTCAGGCGAAGCACATTGCTTCTGACATTTACATTGAATTAAGACTTTTCAGCTGATCCAGAACTTTAATTCTCATCTTGAGTTCAGTCAACCCAAGTAAACTTATGTTAATCCATTAATTTTTTCTCAAATTTGGCTTTCAATACGTAGCTGTCCAGATTGAACACAAGGCCCTGACTCTGGCATACAGGACTATTTCTAGATCTGCTTCCTCTTAACTATACTATACTAAGGTACACCCCAGTGTGTTCACTGTGCTCTAGTGGAAACTGCCGCCTGGTGCTTAAAACTCACCGTGGTATCAATTCTCACTTCATATCTTTCACCACTGCTAAATGATGTAATGATCTTCTTAACCTTTTCTGTAATGCTGAGACGTTTATCATTTTTAAGAAACACACGAAGACACATCTCTTCATGTTTAAAGGAAAAGAAAAAGAAATCTAGGAATTGAAAACTGATTGTGAAATGATTAGGATTGATAAAACTAACTCCTAGTCATTGTACAAAATATAATTATGTTTAAAATCCCATTTTTGTTGCATATCTTAGTGTATATCTGTTTTCAAAAGTTTTGTATTTCCTGTTGAAAGTAGACTCTCTCAGATCTCCTAATGTTTGAGGTGCAGTATAGCCATGTTCGTTTTCCCAAGGCAAATGTTGAAACAAATATTCCAGTTAAACATGCCGAGATTCATCCATATTTAATTACTCCCACCTTCATTAACTTAGTGCATTTTTAACGAAAACAAGTGTTGAATTTATTCTCAGCAAGTGGCTATTCCCATCTTTGATGGCTTCAACAATTAGAGAACATCAAAGCGTAGGTTGAGCAAAGACGGGTGCTAATTTACATAATTAAACGAACCTGCAGATAAAACTTCTTAAATGAAACTGACTGCTTGTGTATCTGAAAAAGAGGACGAATAGATTTGACACTTATAAAATAATTATGCATTTTGTGCTCAATTAATAAGTTGTTAATTAGTTTACATATAATTATGGAAATTGTTTAGTTGCTCTTTGGTGGTTCTTTCATGTTTTCCTTGCAGTGTTTCATGCTTAATCACCACTATATTGATTTATGGATTCGGGAGTACATTGCAAGTCTGTGTTTGATGCTTTTCTTCTCAACCATGGAAAAATAGTAGATGGTCACAGAGTTGTGTTAAAAAGTGAAGGAATTTATTTTAAAAAAAAATATTTTAACAGATTTTAATCATTTGTTTATCTTCTTTATAAATTTACAATATGTAATTTATTTTGAAAAATAAGATCCTCAATTTTCTGCATATTATTGTAATCATGCATTTTATAATCATATCAATAATGATCTACTTTTTTTTATATCTTTTTTAATACAAGTACAAGTTGGGTGGTTTAGGGGTTGGGGAAGGACTTCAGAATAACCCACAAATCAGAAATGCCAAATTGGCACATGAACTATTAAAAAAAATGCATTAGCCAATTGCAGCCTCTAACCCATTGCACCACATTAATGCTTCTGATATTTTACAAAAATTTATAGGCAAACTGTTATCTAAATCATGTTTCCAGTAATGAAATGCAGCCAATGACACACATGAGAAAATGAATGCAATGTTACTGAGGTCAGCTGTATAAGTAACGAAACCAGTTTAAAGCATCTGAGGTATATGTAATGTACCTGTGGTTGCTTTTGGTTCTAACTATGGTGATAATTTTTGCGCGGATGCACCTACTGCCAATCATTAATTCAGTGGTGAAAATATTAAACCTCACCTTATTGAGTGGTAGGAACATATATATGTTGGCATGGATATTGTCCTTTGGGCTGCTGGAGTCACATGGGTTGCAGACGACTCATATTTTGCCCTTTGTGGGCAGATATAAGGATCCTTATGCTATTCACATGCAACTTGAAGTACAAGGTGTCCAATTGTGGCCTCCCCCTCGTACAATAGGAAACTTTGATAATAGATAATGCAGTACGACATATTGCAATGATGTGCAGGCTTTTCTGTCATTTGCACAGTCACTACCAGACTAATAGATGGGTTGTGTTCAAGACTGTATTTAAAATCCTTGCTCTGCTTTAAAGTCATACAAGTTACTGCATACAAGAGTTTTTATGCATGTAATTCTGATACTTCCACATAGTTATCATATGGTATATCATATTGAGAATGATATCATATAGATATCATATGTTGTAATATATACACATTTTTAGAAGATGTTATACTTGGCATTTCCCTAACTGAAGCTCAGGCTATCTTTCCACTGTCTGCCCCAACATTAACATTACCCAAAAAATAATGAGCCTAACATCCTTATCACTCTCCCTTCTTTCGTGACACTGTGTGAGCTTTCCCCTAACCCATCATTCCCTTCTCAGCATCAACTTCTGCACTAAGGAGTGTCAAAAGCCCCTCTGGCTTTAACTTATCGTGGGAAAGATGTGTTCTGTCTATTCCTCCCCACCACTGGACCCAAAACTTTGTCATCTTTAAACCCTCAAACGACACCCTCCATCTTCCCTTTTTCCCCCTTCCCACGGTTTAAATAAATTGTCCCAAGTACAGGAGTGAATGCAGGCTAAGACTCATAGGATAGGTCTTCCTGTCTCAATGGTAGGAGGATTATCCCTGGGGCATAGAGTGACATAGGCTGTGTGTTTGTGTGCACAAGAGGCAAGAATCATCGCATAACAACTCCCTCTTCCTCTTACACGTGAACATAATCTGCACCCACACACTTTTTCTCAAGCTCCCAGTTTCACCGATGGACTAAACGATAGCAAGCATTAGCAGATACGGACAGGAAAATGGGACTTAATTATGCTGAGGTGGTGCTTAAAAGCTGGCCAAACCATCCTTGTGGGCAACTGCAATTCCCATGCCCTGTTGCATTCCTTCCTCAGATCCCAGACGCATTTTTTTTAGCTACTATTTATTTTTCCTCCCCCCTTGTGTTGAGACCAGGAGGGAGCACGGATGCATTAGTAGTGACCTGAGTGGGAAGGGGAGCAAAGAGCCCTCTTGCACACAGAGATGCATTTGCCTACTGCCATTCCACTCTTATTTTAAAACGTCAGTGACACTTTGTGTGTTGCCTCTGGGTAAAAGCAGAGCAACTTGACCTATCTACCACTAAAGTTACTTTTTTTTCCCTGCCCTGCTTTACTAGTTGATTAAGGTTGGTCTGTATTTTAATCACAACTTGATTTTCTAAATTATCTCTGACTGCTGAGGCACTCAACCTTAGGCATTCACATGACAAACACACAAATGCATCCACCAGAAATATGCAACAAATACAGAGAATACAGCTTTGAGATTAACTATGTTACACCAGAATACTTGTTTCTGTATTGCATGGTGATTGATGCTGTCGCCACTCAAGGAAATAAGGCTCAACTTGGCCTTGGTCCTCCAATGTATCTTCCTTATAAAACATTAGAACATGGAGTTTTATCTTGCCACTGTCACTTCGGCTTACTTGTTGGGATTTCAGGCTCGGAACACTGTAAAGCTGCTTTGTAACAGTGTACTGTTGTAAAAAGTGCTATGTAAATAACTTGAAATCGATTGCTTAATCTGTTAGAATAGAAATTTCAGTCATTGTGCCATCTCAGTTTACAGCTGTGTTGTAGGCCCGACAATGTCACTAGAACCATCCGTGACACCTTCTGAGAAGCTTTTGAGAGATAGTAAGATGTCAGATATTTTGAGCTATTCTATTCCTTTCTGATAACTTTTAACATATTAAAATCTGTGTGGTATCTCCATTGTAAGCTGTACCACTATGCCACTTTACAACATATAATCACGGAAAAATAGAACTGCTGGATATTTAATGGAGATCCATAACATGACATGTACACTATGTGTATGCATGTAAAAATCACTATTGCCAATAATACTGTCATACTGAAAAAAAGGAGAAAATTTACTGGATTGTCTTATCAGTTTAAATTTGTTTGCATAGAGCAAACCACTAAATAAACAATAAAAAGTTATTGTTCTAAAAGATGTAAGCCAATGTGATAAAACAAAAAATAATATGATTTTTTATTATTTTTGTATTGAATTTTTTTCTACACACAGGAAAAAACACACCAAACCACACAAACACAAAAAAAATACACAAAATAATAAACCCCAAATCAATGTGTGAAATATTAGGACACCAAGCCTTGTGTTCCAAATTACTGGGACACTTACCCACGTGTCCATAATTGTATTATGTTAATTAATATTATTATTAATATTTCAAAGGCTTATCAAACTACGTGGTTTTTCTTCATCTACTTCTTTTTTTTATTCAAGTTTTATTTTAATTAAATAATTTCCCACAATTTTAAAGTTAGAGCCACCAGCCTGTACATGACCGTAATACCCATACACATTCAAGTTGCTTGAGATTTTTGAAGTTTTGAGGTTATTGATTGGACAGTGAACCATTCAGTAGACAGTTAAAAGCCATTTTCTATATAGAACTTTATTATAAAACTTCAAGATTCACAGTAATGTAATAATAATAATAATAATAATAATAATAATAATAATAATAATAATATAAATATTATGCCTTCCTGTTTGGGTTGTTTGACAAGATGACTGGTTAGGCAGGAGTCCTATAGGGTAGGACATGTGGGTGGTTGGGATGATAAAAAGGAATACTACGCACAGGGCGAGATAAGATTAATGATTCGCTGAGGGGAGAAAAATGACTTATTATTATTATTATTATAATGATTATAACCTTTTATTTTTTGTTCATTGCAAAAGAAAATTCTTTAATATATGTTATAATTTACTAAGATATTGCGTTAAGAATGTTACTTTTTTTTTGCAAGTGCTACCTCTATGTTTAACGTTTCCGGATTCATCTGTAAACATGTGTAGTGAAGAATTGAAAGCCCACACTTTTAAACACATCTTACTACATTTGTGAAAAGGAAAAAGCCCACAAAACACTGGGCTTGTAAGACATTCTCAAGGCTGTTCTTCCTGGGAAAAGCCTAGGTCAAACCAACCAACCCACATTTTCTCAAAGTCCTCAAAATCTGTGCCTCACAAACAACCCCATTCCTGCCTTTCCCACCTCTATCCCTACTTTAGGAGAGCAGGATGTGAATACCCCCTAGGTGATGGGAGAACATGGGGAGGACATTGCCTGGGGGCATTCATGCTGCGCTCTCATAACACTTGTAAGGTTCACAAGTTTCCAGTGCCTGGCCTTTGTGACGTTGAAGCAATGAGTGAGAACAAAATGAAAAATTCACCCCTTTAAGTTTTTTCTCACATTCATTTGGTGGGAGTCAGCAGACCCCAGATGATGAACAGGGCACTGGGATCCATATTATTTTAATTTAGTACCTGTTGTAATTTACAGCATTTTTGTGTGAACTTCATGAAAAGTGATGATACTGACTTTGACATACTCTTTTCTAAATAGGCATAAATATTTGTTCTTTTAAGGACCCTATTAATGGATGGTCTGAAAACAAGCAGCAGTAGTGACTCCATAAATCTATATTTAGCCAGAGCTTTAGCTGGAACTGAAGTCGTTGACCTGGAGTTGTCTTTAGGAGGAAGAAAGAGAGGGGAGGAAAACATTTTAACAGGGTGAAAATGTATTTTTTGCTGGAGCACATCTGGGATTGGTTATCCTCACTGAGGTAGGTATTAAAATTTGGAAAATCACTGGATTTTCCCAGAGTGCATGCCTTAGTTATTTCAAACAAGGCAGAACATTTTACATTTCCTTTTTTTTCATTTATGTGCTGATTAGTAAATCTAGATGCACCACTGCTTTGTTCAGTGTCACACTAAAGATTTAAACAGTGAATAAACCTAATTAGCCACTCTATTCACACCACTAGAATAGATGTTTTTCGGTGAAGGTTGCATGTCTTCCACGAGATACATATCAAATGAGTCTTACATTCTGCATGCTGAAAATATGCAATACTGAAAATATACTATGTGCATATATATATATATATATATATATATATATATATATATATATATATATATACATACATATTAGATATTTTGTGATGATTCATGAGTAGGGGGCGGCACGGTGACTTAGTGGTTAGCACGTCTGCCTCTCAGCACTAGGGATTCCTGGTTCGAATCCCCATCTGGGTGGAGTTCCCATGTTCTCCCTGTGTCCACGTGGGTTTCCTCTGGGTTCTCCGGTTTCCTCCCACAGTCCAAAAACATGGATCAAGTCAATTGAGTTCTCCAAATTGCCCCATATAGAGTGTGTCTGTGTGAGTGAGTGAGTGTGTGCCCAGCGAGAGATTGGCGCCCTGTCCTGGGTGCATCTGCCCAGCGCCCAAAACGTTCTCCTCTGGATGGGCATGGGGAACCCCCCCACCCCGCGACCCTAATATAGGATAAAGCGGAAGATAATGGATGGCTGGATGGATTCATGAGTGGTATTGCTGGTATCCGAATAGTTGAAAAACAACACAGCAGATTAACCATAAAGCTGGAGACCATGTAAAGTTATACAGTCAACAAAAGCTAAAGTGCAAAGTGCATAAATCCAATTCCAAATGTGTTCCAACCTTCACTAAAAACTGGTTGGTTACACCGCTGCTTATGGGGCCTTTCATCACCAAACACAATTCAAGTGAGTGGGGTAAGCGAGTAAGCGAGTGGGGTAAAGCATGCTGCCTCTGGACTCAGAGATGTTAAGTAAAATAATGAATCATGCTTTTACATCTTGGAGTCTTAATGTGTCTGGGATTAGTAAATACTAGGATAAATATGCTTGAATGTACTGTCCCAACTATAGTGTAAAGGAAGAGCAATAGTGATGTTGTTTCAACTAGGAAGAGTTTAAGGAAAGGTACTATTTTGTTTCTGCATTACTGTGCTGGTCCCCAACCTTCACCACCTAACACCGTTTGAATAAACCATAATGAAACTTTCAAGTCATGCTTTCTTGTTACACTTGTTATAATAAACACTTGCAATAAAAAAATAAATAAATAAAAAATAAAATAAAATAAAATAAAAATAGGCATTGAAATCAGATTGGCTGATGATTACGATAGATAATACTACATTGCAGTATCTTTTACTACTGACTTTCCTTATTTAAAACCTTATTTGTAAAAGCTTCCAGTAAATGACTAAATGTAAATGTAAATATAAAAGAATGACCTCACAAATATTTATAAGAAAAACATTTTAGACACACAATCGATTAAAGGGGGGTTAATTACATTACAGAGCAAGTGAACCTGTAATATCTGCCAAAAGGGGACCCTACCTATATTAATGCTTTTGAATTTAGAATAGGATGTCATAAAACTTCTTGCCAGTATAATGTATAGGTGTAATAACACTTTTGTCCAAATAATTTTTTTTAGTTAGTCCAGCATATAAACAGCTTCTAAGTTGGTGTTATGCAAATGAGGGACAGTTAAGGGCCAGCAAGTTCATTAAAGGCATTTTTCTGCAGGCTTCAATCAAAGATGGCTTATCTGGATGAGAGAGCAGACATGTCATGAAGAAATGCCACTCCTGACACTCTGTGCCATCAGCAATCAACCAAATGCTGATAAATTGAAAATAATTAGCCTGTGTCATTCCTGTTTTTATAATTGGGTGTGACAGCTCAGTAAGCCTAGTCTGTGTAGTGTGGACACTCATATAGAGTAACAAACAGCTTTTAATAATAAAAAAATATGTATATATAATGCCATTGACTTACCAGTCTTCTAAAATACTTACTACAAATACTAATTGGAAACTTCCTGTTTTTTGTCAAATGAGTGCACCATGAAGAAACATCATATCAATCAGTTCAAGATAATTATTAAACTTCTAGATCCATCTCAGTGATTTAAAAAAGGCATAAAGAACAAAAACAGAATTTTAAGTACATTCATATGGCATTCATAGGCACTTCTACATTAACAGTAACAATAGATCAGATTTATACCTTGGTATATGAGTAATGTTTCATGCTGGACAGTAAAAAACAAAAGATAAAGTAAATAATATAGCAATCTCATATGTATGTGATAAATCATTCTTGTCACCCACAAACTAAATACAAAGCACTTCTGCAGCCCTGCTAAAGTAATAATATTCTTTTAACTGCATATTAGCATTCCCAAATTTTAACCAGTATTAAAAATAAAACATGCAGAAAGTAAAACAATTTTATTAAGTTGCTGTAACTGTAACCAACATGTGAATAACATGTTTAAGTTTAGAGTGAATGTGTAATGCTTATATAAAATGTAATTTTTGGTTAAACCCTTTCCCAAGGTGCAGTACATTATTGGCAAATTACAATAAAAATTGCACTGATCAAAACAGAAACAAAAGCAAAATCGCAAGTAAGTAAAGTTCTATTTCCTAATTAAAATTATATATTTTGCCTACTGTGCTTAAACACAAAATAATTTGTCCTTCACATTTAACACATCTGGGCAGTGAAACACACTTATACACAATAGTGAGGTGCGCACACGTGCCCGAAGAAGTAGGCAACCTTGTATACTGCGCTCAGGGAGCAAGTGGCGTTAGGTTGTTGCCCAAGGGCACTTTAGCTATAGTACTTGGTGGGATATGAAATCAAAGTGGGGACCGTCAGGTCACAAGACTTTTTACTTAACCACAAGCTTCAGACTGAAATTAAATTTCAGCTCTAAATAAGTTTATGAAGCCTAAACTTCACTAATGATAATTTCAAGCACAAGCTTGTGTTCTTTTTCAACTGTCTCGTCCATGAACAGTGATGCTACATTAGTTGGCTGTCTGTGTATTAGTTGCATTGATCTGTGTCAGTATACAGTGGGTTGCAAAAGTATTCATACCCCTTGAACTTTTCCATATTTTGTCACATTACAACCACAAACATAAATATATTTCACTGGAATTTAATGTGAAAGACCAACAGAAAGTGGTATACAATTGTGAAGTGGAATGAAAGTTATACATGAATCAACAATTTTTTTACAAATAAAAAACTGAAAAGTGCGATGTGCAAAATTATTCAGCCCCCTTGAGTCAATACTTTGTGGAACCACCTTTTGCTGCAATTACAGCTGCAAGTCTTTTAGGGTATGTCTCCACCAGCTTTGCACATCTAGTGACTGAAATTCTTGCCCATTCCTCCTTGCAAAACAGCTCAAGCTCAGTCAGATTGGATTGAGAGCGTTTGTGAACAGCAGTTTTGAGATCTTGCCACAAATTCTCAATTGGGTTTAGGTCTGGACTTTGACTNTTGGTTGCACTCAGGGAAAAGGGGGCTGAATAATTTTGCACATCGCACTTTTCAGTTTTTTATTTGTAAAAAAATTGTTGATTCATGTATAACTTTCATTCCACTTCACAATTGTATACCACTTTGTGTTGGTCTTTCACATTAAATTCCAGTGAAATATATTTATGTTTGTGGTTGTAATGTGACAAAATATGGAAAAGTTCAAGGGGTATGAATACTTTTGCAACCCACTGTAGAATGGTGGCACAGGGTTGATTCACACTTATTTGCCAATTTACCTTTATTACTTTCTCTCAACTTTTACTATATAAGTCTATAACAGAATTTGTTAGGCAAAACACTTATATGCGTGATAAGTGTTTGCAACTTCAAATAAAATGTCTTCATTATCAATGCAAAAAGGTACACAGTAACATTTTTTATTTCCACATTTAAGTCTGGAGTCAGAGCACAGGGTCAACAATTATAAATGTTAGCCTGGAGCAGAGAATACTAAGTGTATTGTTTAATTTCCATAGTGACAACTTGATGGACTCAGTGATTAAAATACCCAACATTACTAAGCCCCACCGCCTTTCAATTTATTGTAATGGTGTCTCTGTATTTTAAATACACAAGAAAAATATTGGATACATAATTGACGACATAGGTTCTGCTGTTTTGCTATTTGGTAGCAAGTGGCCTGGAATTCAAAACAGACCTGGTTCATATCCTGTGATTATTTGGTGGGGAGGTAAAGGGTAAAAATCAGGTCACAGCTCTGAGTGGGCCAGTCAAGTTCTTCCTCCCTACCATACCTTTATGCATCTTACTTTGTTCACTGGGTGTATGGGTGCTACCATCTTTTTTATTAATTTATTTTTAGCAGAGCTAAAGATTCTCTGAGTAATACACTAGTGTTAACGCATAGTAGTAGGAGTAGTGTGCCATGTATGGTTTTGGTTGTAGGGGTTTTGCCTTATAATATGTGTAGTGGTAAGTTTGGAATATTCCCTGATGTGTTTTCATCTTGCTTTTATTTTATTTACATTTACTTTTGGTCATTTAGCAGACACTTTTATCCAAAGCAACTTACAAGGTAAACACAGGGTTCATCACAACATCCCTGGAGCAATGAGGCAAGGGCCTTGCTCAGAACCCACATTGGTAACTTTAGTGGACCTGGGATTTAAACCCCCAACCTTTAGATTGATAGCACAACGCCCTAACCACTGAGCTACCGCACCCTATGTATTTCTTGTAGTAAATTTACCAAGAATTACTTGTTTTCTTTGGTTGTCTGTCTCTGTTGAGTCCGCTATGGTGTATTGCTCACACTATCCACAATGCCATGCATTTCACACTGAGACACAACTATACTAGAGTCTTTCTCAATGTGTTCCCACAAAGTTGGAAGCATGCATTCATCCAAAATGCATAACTGACTTCATTGTATACATCTGTGGTAGCAAGCTGAATAAAACAACTGAAATCATAGAGTAATGTGTCCCAAAATTTCTGACCAGATACTGCATGATATAATAGACATTTAATAACATGCATGGCAAATCTACTGTTTCAGTACATAGGAAGTGAGTGGTTAATGGGAATACAATAAGGTAAACAGATTATTAAGACTAAATTAGGTTTGAGATTTTGCAATATTTCCAGGTATGATACAGAAACATGAAATGTACATCTGTTAAATAGTGTAATCTAAATGAGGTGCAAGACTCATCACGCAAAATATGGCCAACAGGTGTTTTTTTTGCGAACACTGTGACCACACTCATGGTCTTTATATCAACACCTCATAGAAGTCAGCCAAACTTAACGGCTCATTGGAGCCACACAGGAGAAGTTCTCAGCTGGAATCATAACTATGTGCACTTAGGAATAAATTTCACTTCCTCTAATTCATTCCCCACCTGTGGAGCGCAAAGGTCCAACATGTTCTCTGTTGGGGAACTCAGAACATTTATAAATTCTCCAGAGACCCAATAATGAATAGTACTGGCTCATAGAGCAACCTGCTGACTTCCTAATGGACAAGACCTGAGAGAGAACAGCTGGCTTGTAAAAGCTGAGAACCTCTCAGACCAAATGATACTGGATGTGCATTGTTTTTTCATTATTTATTTATTTATTCATATGTTCATTTTATTTGTTTAACCTGATGCCATGTTTATTGTATTGTTTTTGGTTTCTTGCTTAAGATTTTTCCTGTATGACATTCGTCCTGTATTTTCATTGTTATAAGTTAATCTATTGAGGCTTTCATGCACAAAATTCAATATTGTTTACTTAAAAAGGTCTAAAGAGCTATCTAAAAAATGACATTTCTGCCAATGACTTATCTGCTTGTTGACTGAGGTCATTGGAGAGTGGTATGCATGGGTCACAAAAAAGCTATCGTTCTTTGAATAAGCTCTCTGTATAGATGTGATGAGCAAGAAGTATCTCAGAACACAAAACACTGAGGCAATTTACAGAGAAGTGGATGAAACCACCCAGTTTTTCTCATAAGGTGCTTTGTAGGTGTTTGGTGATTACAATGTTTGGTGTACCCTTAATTAGGGCACATTATTTTTTTTCAAGATTTATATGTTATAGAATTTTAACAACTATAATTTAATAGATATTTCTTAATTCTTTTGCATGTGGTTCTAAAATGTATTGCAATGGGGTGTCCTTGAGTGTGTCTATGGTGATTAATAGGATAGTTAAAGTACTATAAAATACTGTAAACTGAGTTGTAATTAGATATGCAATTATTTCCCAACTCTAGCATGAAAATGAATTAAGTCAATAAACCATTGCTGAATGAACATCTACTGACACTGAACAGGAACAGACCAAATCAAAATACTGGTATTTCTATAAAGATTTTAAAAAAAGAAAAAAAGATAAGACTCAAATGTATATAAATACCACTAACCCACTAATATTTTTTCTTTTTCTTCTTCTTCTTTTTTTCATGTTGTTTCTCACTTTGCCAATTAATAGGATTTAATGTGTTTTTTTTAAGCACACCCGGTTTCCTTTTAGCTAAATAATTAATTTAATATTTCTTTGATTGTATCCATCCAACTAGTTGCTGGTAATCCTCTTCCTCTTTTATTTTCAACCTTTTCCAACCTCACGGTCCTTCCCAATGAATTGTTATGTTTACAAAGTGAGGAACCTAAGTTTCGTTATAAAGGTAAAGCTTTTTTTGGTAAAGTATCCTTTTGTATGTCTTTTTTGCCATTGAGTGTACTCACAAATGTTTTCTCCAACACCAAGCTTAAAGTCATCAATATTCTTTTTTATATTTTCTATCTTTGACAAAGTGTCAGGCTCTGTCACATTGCATGCTTGCTGGATCCTTTATTAATAATAGATTCAAAGAAGCCAAACTTGGATATTCACCATTAAGAGGTATGGTCCAGCTTTATCTTACTGTTTTGCATTGGGTTATAAATTCTTTATTTGTTGTAATTCCATCATCCTAAAGTCATTCCAAAATGTGTATGTCAACACAAGCGAAGACTTTTCAGTAAATCTCATGTTGTCTTCTTTTTTGAGTTCCTAGGCCTTTTCCATAATCCAGTGTACATCCAGTGTCTTCAATTCACCTGCTTTTCTTGAGTTCTTATTGCACAATTTGATTCTTTCTTTTAATTTAAAGATTTAGTCCTTAATAAATGACATTCAGTTTACTTTTACTGGCTTGAGGTATGGCTTTTTTGCTACTTTTCACATTTGAATTGTATTGTATTTTTGGTATTGGAATATAAACTGACCTCTTCTTATATTTGAACTCTAATGTTTAAGATGTTTGGAAGTTTTCTAATGTTGTATCAATTATTCATGCGGCTTTCCTTTTGGCAGCAACCTCAGGGCTTGTCAGACTTTATCTTTCAGAACTTAAGTCTTTTTTGTGTTAAGGTCCATAAAAGTGTCTTGCTGACTAACATCTTGTTTGTCAAGGTCTTATTATGGAAGTATGGATATATTATTTATATCTTTGTTTGGTCATTCATTGGTCAGATAAAACATGCTTCTTAAATTTATCTGCCAATGGGCTTACATCCTTTGCTCTCCATTATATTGTCACCTGCATAATCTGCCTTAATCATGGCCATTATTGCTTACTGGCAGCCTCCGCCAAAAGAACCACTACTGTATGATTTCTTTGCTAATAGGGTGCTGATATGAAACAACAACAATGAAAATGGTCCTAGTAAAAGAATAGGTGGGAAATATGATTTGGTACACAAATCGTCTGACTATTTTGGCTACTGTTACTGAATATTTTGTGTACACCTACTTCAAAACATATTACTGATGAACATGAACAAAAAGACAAAAGCTCAAAACAAGTACATAAATATCACATAAATATAACTTCTGTTTATTCACAACACTAGGGATTTTACCTGAATGTAAAAGACCTGGTGGTCTTTTACTGCTAGTTAGAGAGAGTTTAGGTGTAGTGGCTTTATCTTTGTAAATCAGTCTTAAAAAAGCAATCTTCTGACAGATGCTTTTTCCTGTGTTCTTTTTCCCCCCTTTTTTGAGCTGAAAAGCTGTTTTCGATGAGATTGAGAGCACTATGCCACCTGTGACAGCAGTGAACATCTGATCTAATCTGGTCATATATGAGAGTTCAGGATGATGTCCTGAGCAGATTGCTGTCCGTGGCCCCACAGCAAGATGTGTTATGTTGTAATTGAACTGCTTTCTAAAGCATGGGGATTTTACTTAATCCCGTCCTGAGTCGAGAGTGACCTGGACTGGCAAGCTAGGGATGCAAGCATTCGACCACTTTACTGTTATGTTAATTGCTTCTTTCTTCATTTATTTTGGCAAAAAAAACACAACTATATATACAATCTAATTGCCAACTCAGTTTTTGCCACCTCAAGGAAAAAGATTGCCATCTTTTACCTTCTCTATTTTTGCAATATGTTTTGCATATCCATTTTTAAAGTTATGTCAGTTGAGTGCAGCTCCATGTGTCCTTTATACAAACTATATCAACTTCTACTCGTCTTTCTAATACTTTGAAACAAATCAAAGTAAATATTATTTATGAGCTTTAATTTTACCTGTTTCCAAATAAGTTAAGTCTTGACGATGTTTTGGACAGTACCTGTTCTTCTTCAGTCAGTGTTTTCCAAAATGAAATATTTTCATTTTTGCAACAAAGATGCTCTGTTTTGACACAATATTTCACAGTATTTGCAGTCAATGCTGTAGTCATGTAAAACATTGACTACTGTATAAAACATCCGTTTTTTTTTTCTCAAAAATGCATCTGATAAACCAAAGATTTTCTTTAGCATTTCAATCATCGTAAGATGTAATTTTATCTTAAATAAGCATTTGTATCATACATTTATAATAATTGCTTAAATGCTATTCACTAGTAGCATGGAATTTTTACAATGCTTTCTCAACATTAAAATACACATCTTTCAGAATATACCACTGCCTTGGATATTGTGGGACTGTGCAATACCAAGTTAAAGCATTTAAATCATCACTTTGAGATGTGCAGAGACCAGATTTTAAGATTTACAGCATGGAACAACTGTAGACCACATGGATCAAATTCATTATATAATTATGATGGAGCAGAGTTCCACCTTGAATTTATGAGCATTCTTGAAATCCATAAATGCTTTTGACAGAAGTTGTGGACGCTTAAGGAAAACAAACAGCAAAATCCAAACAAACCCAGCAGAAGCCGAGACAATTAAACAAAACCAAGCTTGGCTGATTAATTGGCTCAGGAGAGACATTGTCGGTATGTTAAAAAGCACTGGGCATTTTTTTTCAAATTAAATGATTGCAGCCTGTCATTTGTTAATTTATAAAGAGAGGGCCCACACAGTTTGCCACAACAGTCAGTACACTAGTGAATTTTAATCTGTGTTGCCAATGGAAATATGTGTGGTTATTTAACAGGTTTTTTTTTATAAATCTAATATGAACCTAATATTAATTGTAACCACCATATTTTACAAGTAATTAAACATGTTTTTACTATAAATACCTATAACTTTTATAATAAGTATAGAATGCAGTGTGCATGCTCGTTCATCAAAACTAAATATTTGAAATTGTTGAAACAACATGTAATAATTTTTTTTATTTTTTGTTAGAGCAGAATGTAACAAAGTGACTACAGTATTATGAAGAAAAAAAACTTTAGATTAGAATATTTTAGGGAAGTGTGTGCAGTCACTAAAATATATTTCCATTAGCTCATGATTTTTTAAAAACATCTGTGTTCAAATGTTCACCCAGATTTGTGGCATCTGGCGGCATTTCATGGACTTAGGCTCATTTTAACCTTTTTACGCATTGAATATATTACAACAACAACAAATATTTGCCATCACAGCTTGAGACCAGTGGAAAGGCATCTGCTCAGATACATGATGGCCTGATCCCTATCCACTCTGGCAGGCCAAAAATCTCAGCAACAGCTGTAAAGAGGTCAATATTCAACAGGGCGTTCTCTGCAGGAAATAGAAACTGGAATCATGCTTAGTGCAGCTTACATTGATGACCTTACCTGCTTTGTGTAAAAGACATACTGTAAACATTTTCAGAGCAAAAGATGCAATACATGTAATGTTAAAATTTAAGCATTTTAAAAAATATGTAATGGAATCAAAATGCTTTTTTAATACATTTATTTGTGCATGGCATTACGATTTAAGCTTAGCATGTTCATATCAAGAGAAACTGTTGCACAGACATAGTAATGCAATTGAATTAAACTTGCTTTTATTTTTTTAGTATCTAGACAGGTTCTAGAAGTATGGGGCATGGACAGATGTGACTTTAATGTTATCTCATCTCATTATCTTTCGATTAATCCTATACTAGGGTTGCAGGGGGGATCTCCATCCCTATCCAGTGGAAAAGTTTTGGGCACTGGACAGACACCTAGGACAGGGCGCTGAGCCATAGCAAACACACACTATAAAGAGACAATTTAGATAGGAGCAATATAGAGCAGCCAAATCAGCACACTCTGGTTTGTAATTGAATACATATAATAAAATATAGAGTATAATAAAGTATAGATATACCGTTTATACATTTTTTATGCTTCTAGATCATTTGCATTTAAAAGAAAAAATCTTAAACTATTTCAACTATAAAATTAAATTAAAACATGCAAATGTATATAGTGTTCTTGTTCATTATTTATGCACTATTTGTTTGTAAATGCATCAAACATGTAAACACACCTATATTTATTTAAGTTGATGTGTTTTGAGATGTACTGAGTTTGATTTAAATTCGTTGTTATTTTTAAATTTAGTGAAGTAACAAACATTTCTAACCATTTAATTTCATTTTGGCAAGTGTGAGTTAGGTTGTTAATTATTGGATGCTTATGTGATGGTAACATGATGGTTCTCAAGTACACACAATAAAATCGAGAAAAATAAGGCTTGCTCATTCATAAGAGCAGGAAATCACAAAATGTCCTCACATATTATAAAAGAGTAGTTTTTTTGGACTGCTCATTTACTTAAACTTACTAAAACTAAGTACTTAAACTAAAAATCTTATTTAAATGTCTGCAATGGGTTATCATAATGATAAAAACTATTCTCTTCACTGTTTTGAAGACAGTGGTTAAAGGATGTTAACCATCATGGTCACTGCAGTCTTCACCAAGTTCTTCAGAGAGGCTGCCAAACCAAATAGTTCAGGCGAGTAAAATTAACTGAACCCCAGTGTGCCAAACCTCAGCCTGAATACTGGAATGCAAAAACCTTTCCTGGGGAAGGTGATAGCTTTCAGTGCCTCCTACCAGTTCCACCAAGCACCCACATAGCCACATAAACCATCTTTACGTAAAATGTCTGCTCTGCCCCTTTTACTTTAAATTACTTTTGAATTACCTTGTTTATATTGTTGAAAGACAGTATGTGACAATTTCCAAAAAAGAAAAATCCAGGCCATTTGTTTTTGTAAGAGGTGTGTCAAACAGGCATTCAGTAGTTGATGCTTATTATAATTTGTAGCCTCATGAGGCCTTGTCTCACATGTTTACATTGTGGGAAGTGGGAATGATGGTCGAGTTCAGAAAGTATTGAGGTTTGAACTGAGTCTGCGGTAGCGCCGACACATCTCGCCACACTTTAGGTTGGCTGCGATGGACACCTATGGGTTTACACAGCCTGCTATATATTTCAGCATGGTTTGTGTCCAGGAATACAAAATGGTCACTAATGTATAATCTTTCTCCTGTGGTCTGGCAAATGCAAAGCTATTATGTTGCTAAATCTCAGCTGCTCTAATCCTTGTGTAATGCAGTGTCATATTTTACAGTGTATATGCTATACATTTTATATAGACAGAGATGAGTATAATAGCCAAAAACTTGACATACTCAAATATTAATTTTAAAAACACTCAGTTAAAGCAGTTATTCAAAAAACTGGTTGTGCAGAAGTTAAAAAGGAATTTACTAACTCAAGGTCCTCAGTACCTTGTTATTAATTACAAAGTTTAAGTTCAAGTAACTTATTTATATAGTGCTTTTTACAATAGTTGACGAGCTGATGACACAGCCAGGAAATTAGCAATACCTTAAAAGAAACAAATAAGAAAAGCTGTTAGCAGTCTTTTTGTTTTTTGCTCAAACTTGGTATACTTAAAATTCTTGGTAACGGTCCTAATGGGATGGGACCTAGTTATTGTGGATGATGACTCCTATCAATTCTCAGGCAGTTGGTTAGGCCATTCTGTCTGCCTGGCTTTGGCTCTGAATAGTCATGCGACAACATCTGAATATGTTATGCGACATGAGCGCAGCACCCTCCCGAGAAGGATGGATGCGGTCCTATTTCAAAAGGCCAGGCCTTCCATTTTGTCAATAAAGGCAATATTGTTCTCTGAGCACCACTTAGACATCCAGCAATACAGCGACCATAACCTGCTGTAGATTTCGCCGGCCACGGCTAATTGGTAGGGGACCAGAGACAACTTCATCAGACATCGTTGCAGCGGTTACACACACCTCTTTAACATTAGTAATTTGTGACTGCTTAAGGCAAACATCATTAGCGCCAACGTGGATAACTATTGTAGAAAATTAGCGTTTAGCCAGCACGTTCATGTTCGCCCTGATGCCTCGGACTATGGTTGCTGGAGTCTCTAAGGGGGTAGCAATTCTCACGTGTCTGAGCTGAGAGTCGCCAATAATCTGAGCACTTTTAGCAACCGGTCTCTCAGTGGGTAAGTCCCTGAGTGGGGAAAACCGATTGGACACGTGGATCCTAGAGGAGCGATGCTCAGGTCTACGTATATGTCGCCTGGTCATCACCCACTCGTCCTGCTGCGATGGTTCTGAAGCCCAAAGAATCAAATGAAAATTTCTTATTCTGTAATCTTGCATAGATCAATAATCTTGCTCTGCAGTTATACTAATATTTTTTGTTGTAAAAAGTATTCAAAAATTTTACAAATTTATATGCAGCAATTGTAACATGCATAGTTTTTCTATTTTTATTTTGTAAGCCTATTCTAATTAGGGTCACTGGGGTTTGTGCAGGCAAACAAATTTACACATGCATTTACAGAACACCCGGGGGCAATGTAATATTGGCAATTCATCTATTAGCATAACTTTGAACCAAAGTTTGCAGAGTAACCCCATATAGACGTGTCGAAAACTCTACCCAAAAAGATATTGCTGTTACTACCTGGGATTAGTGCCCAAGACTTTCATATTTAATTTGATAGTGCTGACCACAGCGCCATTATGTTTCCCCAATATATACTATACTATATAATTTTCCTAACGTAATAAATTTAAAAAATGTTTAATTCTACCACAGAATTTTATTCACATTTCATGTGCCACATCTTCTGTATATAACAATAAAGTCTCCTTGAATCCTTAAATGTTAAAAAAGTTAAATTATTTAATTTTTTCATTCAGTGTATCCCAATCAGAGTTGTAGCAAGATTAAAGCCCCTGCACTTATTAAAATAAAACAGACTGCTAACTATATGATTAATGCCTCTGATGTTGTAGTGACAATATCATTGGCAGGTGTTCATATACCTGGTACCTGACCATAATCACAACCAAATCATCAAGAAATAACACAATATACTTTAAAATGTAATTTATTTATATAACCTGCCTTTACGGCACGGTGGCTTAGTGGTTAGCACGTTCGCCTCTCAGCGCTAGGGATTCCCGGTTCGAATCCCCATCTGGGTGGAGTTTCCATGTTCTCCCCGTGTCTGCGTGGGTTTCCTCCGGGTTCTCCGGTTTCCTCCCACAGTCCAAAAACATGGATCAAGTTAATTGAATTCTTAAAAATTGCCCCGTTTAGAGTGTGTCTGTGTGAGTGAGTGTGTGCCCAGCGATGGATTGGCGCCCTGCCCCCCCCCCCCCCCCCCCCCCCCCCCCCCCCCCCCCCCCCCCCCCCCCCCCCCCCCCCCCCCCCCCCCCCCCCCCCCCCCCCCCCCCCCCCCCCCCCCCAAGGATAAGTGGAAGATAATGAATGAATGAATGAATGAACCTGCCTTTAAATAATTAAACTGTTATTACCTGCACAATTAAAAAAATGTGTAATTAGTACCCTAATGAGCACCCTAGTAAGCCTCTACATTTTTGCAACCTAGATGTTTGCTACCATATGCCAAAAAAAAAATTTGAGGACTGAAAAACATTGAAGCCTTACCTTATAATTGTGTCACATGGTGATTCTACATGCACTTGATACGAGACTGAACAGAGAGCTTAAATTTGATAAAGACATAGGTCCTGTTTTTCCCTCTCTACACAGTGTTTTATGGGAATGAGCCGATATTGAAACAGAATGGGAAAAAAGTGCATGGATTTTTGGTAGTGACCAAATCAGGTCTTCAATCTTTTGCTTAAATTTGAAATCTTCTCAACTGACATGTAATTTTAGTTGTGGTCCTTTTGAAAGTACTTTGGTGGCTTGGCTGACATTAAACAAACCTGTGCGGAGCGAAGGCTGTGTTCTACCTTATTTGTAGCCAGCCTTTTCTTACCAAGAATCCAAGAATAAAAAATCAAAAAAGGAGTGGATTACTGCTGGGAGAAATGTCGCCACGTGAACACCGGCATTTTAACCAAAAAACTGAACAGGAGAATTGAATTTTACTTACTTGGACTTACTTCTCATAGAGCACATAGTGTATATGGATGCCTATGGCTTAGCAACCATACTTTATAACTTGTGGTCTTAAACAGGCTTGCCGAGCACATTCCAGGATGTTAGTGGAAGTGTCATTTGTATTTTGGTATATGATAAACATAAAGACTACTTAAAGTAGGCTGACAATATGTTGAAGGCTGAGAGATTCATACAATAGTGATGTGGTATGAGCTTGTGCCAAATAAAAAAATTGATATCCACTCGCTTTGTGGATATATTATCCACAAAACGAGACATAAGTGTAGACATAAATGAAATTAAAATTCATATTATTAGACGGTGACATGGTATACACAATACCACACACCTTATTATAGGCCAGTCACGGTTTTCCAACCACACCTTTGTGGAACTTGCTTTGTGGTCTGGGAGCAGTCATGCTTGAGCAAAAAAATCCCTTTTTAAAACTGTTTCCACAAAACTGGAGGCATACAGTTGTTTACACTGCATGGCTAGATCCTGGATGTTGAATACCTGTAGCAATAGGACTGACTAAAATTCCTGAATTTAATGATTATAAAGTGTGTTGTAATACCTCATATGGTGTATGCCCTTAAAACATATGCAAGTTTTGCAGTAAATTGATATTGAGGACTAAAACTATGTTCCAAATGATATGTCTTTATTTTAATAATATATCTGTTTTATTTGGAATATCATAGAATATCATTTGTGTGATTTAATGTTAGTTTGGCACTACAGAAATATAGATGAAGCCTGTTATAAAATATTTCGTAATAATTCATAATAGATTAAATTGACAATTACTGTTTTTGTTACTATCTTTAGATTAGTCACGACTAGTATACTTTTATTTGTGCATTTATCTCATACTTGGTCTATAAATCACATCCTTTTACATATTTCTTGCAAATATGAATTATGCACTAAAGCAGGCATTTTAATCCAATAATTAAAAGAACTTAAACATACATATACACAAAAATGAGCAAATTGCTCCTTCTGAGTTAATTTGCAGACACCAACAAAATGGAAAACATACAGTAAGTGGCCTCTCTGACTCCTATGCACATTAGAGTCAGTCAAGTGTGTCAAATCTAATTGGAATATATGAATGTTTCCTTTGTCTGTTGCCCCTAGCTCACTTGGCAATGAGCAGAAATCAGCTTGATAACTGAAATTTCCCTGGTTACAGTATGAAGGGTAAAACCTGATGAAAAGCACTTTTTGTTTGTGTTCTTGTGTGTGTACTGCATATTTTTAAGTTTTCTGCTGTGTTGGCTGGCAAATTAATTGTAGCTTAGAGATTATACAAGCAACAAAGCCAGTAGTAAAATTTATATGTTCAGACACAACACTTTTATCATGGGTTTGTCCACTTGCTAGTTCTTTGTATTGTCTTTGGGTTGGTTGACTAAGCGACCTTAGTAGGAAAATCTCCAAACCTGTATGGGCACATTCATTTTATATTAAATATTAAATGCTTTTGATTTAGTACATGGCATAATTTAAGAAGCAAACAAGCTAATTATTTAAATGTGAAAAATTGGTGAAATATTAAATTTGGCTGGGATCCTTAAAAACATCATGTTTGTCAGACAATTAATGTGGCACAGTAAGACTAAATGACCTAACAAACTATATGATCCAATTTCTAACTAATACAGCTAAATTCAGTTTGTGGGTTGATGGTAAAGTATTAGTGTCAATACTTTGAGTGGTATAATTTACCCTAAAGCACAACATTCAGGGCAAGTTAGATACCTTGACTTGGAAAACACCGGTTTTCTAGTGCATACAATGCAGAATCCCTCTTAACAACACTGCTAACGTCAATAAAATACCTGCCTTAAAGGTGACTATCAATTTTCCAACAATCGTGTCTTTAAAGTTTATTGCTTGACTTTTCTGAGGAAAAATAATACATGAAGTATCTTCTCTCACCATTTTCTGCTTAATTCACTACTAGGACAGGGCACCAATCCATTGCTGTGCAATACATTAAGTTTGCTGTTCCATGAACCATGTTTGTGAATTTCCACCATTGTGGGGACCAATAAAGGATTATTTTATCTTATCATACTGATACACAATTGCACTACTGTTTAGTATGGTGTTGCAGTGAGGAGGACCATTTCCTCACAGCAAGATGGTTCTGTGTTATTTTCTGGACTGGTCAGGATTCTGAGCAGATTGTAAGTATTCTCCCATGTTTTTATGTTTTTTTTTTTTTGTTTTTTTTTTTGCTTGGAGCTTAGAGTTCGTCTACAAAACAAGATTCAATAAATAAACCATTTCTTAACATTCTGACAAATTATGTACTTTTAGGAAGACTGTGCCAAATCAATCTGTATAGAATAGGGAAAATTGTCATGATGCCAAGTAAGTGCACTTAATGTATTTGAGATCTTAAGAACTAAGCTGCTTGTAAAATGCCTTGAATAATTAATGCACAAGAGTTATTGGGATTGTTGAAAAATAGAGGGCTATTAATTTTATGGACAATCTAGCACTGGAGGTTCAGAGAACACAGGTGTGCTACATTAAAACAACTGAAAATGAAGCATTTCTGCGAGCAATACGATGACCCTTGCCTTTCTTTTGTTGATATCCACTCGGTTACCAAGTGCTCTGCTGAGCCAGAGCCAATGAATGATTAGGTATACTAAGTGGAAGTAATGATATGAAGGTATGCTCTCCATCATACATAACAACATGATGACCAGAAATTACAAAAGTGCACCATGAACTGAGAATTGCAGGTCAGTTAGCATAATGAAACAGTAATGACATGCAATCACTTCATAGAACCTTGTTGCTGCCTTCGGGCCTACTTTAAGAGACTCCCTTGGTACTTATTTGATAATGAGTCTGCAGTACCATTAAGAGTTAATCAGGGGTCCAGGAAGAATTTAGTTGGTATAGAAAGGAATACAATGGAAAAACTATCAGCAGTGCAGTGCTTATTTGCAAGCAGCAAAGTAAATTGTTGACACGATATAAAGTGAAGTTTGCAGAAACAGAATCTTAATAGCTTGATTCTTTGTTTGGCGCTCAGCAAGCATTTTTCTTCCTTTTCTCAGTCCTTCCTGCTTTAGAAAAAAGGAAGAAAAGAGTACGCGTATGTGTTGCTTATTAGAGTCGTGATTAATGTATTGAGCAAATAAACAGAAATTTGACATCCTTGTGAAAGAGAAGGCCTCTGTGTAAGATGGAAGGGAAGAGGAACAATGCAACATGTGGAGCCATTTTAACGCTGCCAAGTGAGGTTCTGATGTGTGGTGTCGGGCCGCAGATGCTATGGCAACATGTTCTGATGGAGAGTTCATTTCTCTGAGGTCTGGGGAAATAATAGAAACTGAGTAGAATGTCCTGCCAAGTAGATTTTGAAAGGGGCAAAGCCCCCAAACACCAATAGACATACAGTAAGTTCAGTTTTCAGTCATCTTGGCTTCTCTGCTGTTCCATTAACTCCATTCACAGCCTATATTGTACTAAAAATTTAGACAGCTACAACTAGTAGCATAACTATAACTTCCTTGGTAAAATTGTACTTGGTTACACAAGCAGGTAATTCAGATAATGTTCTGTGCACAAACATCTATTCTGGTTTAATCAAAGATTAAGAATTTTCTGTACAGGATTCATTACTAAACTTTATCAAATAAGTGAGCTAAAAGTAAAAGATTTGTTCTTTTTTTCTTTAAAAAACACAACATTGTTCATATGTTTAATCTCCTGCTTTTAGTATGCAATGTGTGTCCCCTTGTGTGGGTCATCAGACATTTAATATTGCCATGTATTGTTTACATAAAATTATTTGTGGGAGGTTTGTGTTCATGAGATGTTTGTGAGAACATTATGTGTGTGTTCACACATAATAGGTTGCCACTTTAATTAGTCTTTTTTTTCTTCTGAGGATATGGTACACTCACTCTACATTTCGATGTTCACAAGCAAGCAGCCCTTATATAATATATATATAATTTTTCCTATTACACAATCTTTCATATATCTTTTAATCTGCCACTTCTCATAATTTTAGTCCATGAACATGACACAATAGCAGGATAAACCTTAAAAGTACAGCATAAGTCAGGGTCAGCATGTCTGTATTTTATATCAGATAAGGTAAGAAGCATTAATATACTGAGCATAGACTCGATCACCACTGCAGCAGAAAGGCTGAAATCTTGGCTCCTTATTTCCCATGACCCTCCTTTTGTAAATTAGGGTCATTTCAAATGTTTTTGACAGCTTTCAGAACCAAGAACTCCCACCAGAGTGCTGAACACTGGGGATGTTATCCTTTCCCCAGGTTCTAATCATTATTGGACTTGCGACTGCTTCCTGTTTCGGCAACGAAATGGCTTAGGAATGCTATTTCTCTGATAGGAGAGCAGAGCAAAGGGGTCAAAGAGGAAGTCCTCCTACAGAGAGTGTGTATATATGAGAGAAAGGAAAGCACAAAATAGATAATGATGGTGACATATAAATATTTAAATAATGATTGATGGTAAGGCCAATAATTACCCACCAATAAGGTCCTGTTCACACTCACTCACTTTTACTTGGTTTCTTTACGCCGCACATGTATAGTATACACTGGCACCCTCACTTCCTTCTCTCTCTTATTTCGGGCTGGAATGCATCAAGTGACAGGGATAGCGAATAGGATAGACTGTTCCCACATCAGAGACACACAGGCTTTCTGACCTTAATATAGTCGCTAAAGTCAGCCAAGGACATAAGTATTTACTTTATGCAATTCTATAAAATCGTCATGTAACATCAAACTTTTTAAAACTGCTTTTATCTTGATTGGATCCCGACCAAATAAAATCATGCAATAATTGTATATAATATATATATATATATATATATATATATATTATTCATTCATTATCTTTCGCTTCATCCTCTATCAGGGTCGCCTTGGGGTTTCCCATGCCCATCCAGGGGAGAACGTCGCCGGCGCAGGGTAGATACCCCCAGGACAGGGCGCCAATCGCTGGGCACACACTCACTCACACAAACACACTCTACATGGGGCCTATTTGGAGAACTCAATTGACTTGATCCATGTTTTTGGACTGTGGGAGGCAACCGGAGAACCCAGAGGAAACCCACACGGACACGGGGAGAATATGGAAACTCCACCCAGATGGGGATTCGCCTAGCGCTAAGCGAGGCGAACGTGCTAACCACTAAGCCACTGTGCCGCATATATATATATATATATATATATATATATATATATATATATATATATATATATATATATATATATATATATATATATATTGATACACACAAACACCCAACTCTTAATCTCAGTGCTACAGCTGTATAGATTGAAGCATCTAGTCTTACATTTAGGTGATATTTGATTCCTATATGCATTACATACTTTGTAGCATACTTAACATTTAATCATTCATTTATTATCTTCTGCATAATCCTCTACTAGCATCACAGAGGTTGGGTTCCTATTCCCATCCCCAGCGAACATACTAACCAGTAAGCCACCGTGCCGCCCCATATTTAACACAAAGTAGGTAGCAAATTTTACACTTTTGTAGTACATTTCATGGAACTAAAACTAAAGTTTATAAATGCCCACAGGTTCTGAATTATTGTGTGTACCTTGCTTTGCTTTATCGTATATATTGTGCATTATAGTGTAGAAGTTATGTATAAAATCGATGCACTGATATTTAACTTTACACAATACTATAAGTGTATCCTGCTTAATCAATATCAATGCAGGTCTAAACTTGAAAGAATGCTTGCATCTCTTCTCTCTGTGTCACCTGGGACAATAACAATTCATCATTTTTGAATTCAGTTCATTGAAATTTATTATTCAAGCCACACCAGTTTCCTTATAACATGTCATAATGTTGGACTGGTGTCCTCTGAGGATACAAAGCAAAAACAATAATAAGAACAAAATAGACATCTTTAAAAGCCTACAGTTTTCATTTCTTAAATCGTTTTTGTTTCCGTTAGAACCCTTTTGAACACCCCCCCAACCATTACTGCCATTACAAGGGTGTTGAAGTGAGTGTGGTATCTTTCATTGTGCCTCGTTCTTTCTTTAAAAAAGCAGGCGGCCTGATCGGCTCCGGCAACGTTTAAATAATCAAGGAGCCACAAAAGCCTTTGAAGCCATTTCATAAGCAGAGCAATCCAGATGTGGTAACACTTTCCCAAGTTTAGAGCTTGCAAGAAACCTCGACTTTTGGAACCATTCAGAGAACAGTTTGCTTTTTGTAGATATAAGTTCCAAAGTAATAAATGTAAATTCACAATTAAATACTGGTTAAAACAAACTAGAACAAAACCTTGTAATAAGTAGTAAGTAGTCCAGACACTGAAACGAACACTTGTCAGAATATGCTAGTGGCTATCCTTATGCAGAAAGTTCATGTGTTGGCAGATGGTAAATGCTTTTTTTTTTTCAAACGTCAGTGTTGTAATATAATATTAAAGAAATGATTTCTGCTTGCAATATCTTTCTTCCCTTTATATCATGTGTTTGTAATTCTTGTAGATGCTCATACTTCAGTATTTATGCTCAACTTTCCTCCTCCTGGGTGTTGAGTGAAATAAACACGGCTGTGAAAATTCTGCTTATGAGCAGCAGCTCAGCCCCACAAAACAATTTCATCAGGCCGTGTTAGTATTTGTATATAAAGGCTGCCTATTTCAAGTTTTAAATCAATGGTCAAGGTCTGAATTGGTTGTGCTGGGGTATCACCTCAGGTCTTATTTAATGGTATGTGACAATGTAATTTTTTTTTTATTTAAAGTTTTCTTTTGTTATTAGGTGCAGCAGAGATAAAAATGTAAGCACACTTACACATTACAAAGACTCATTAATATTTAAAGTCATTAGCCATTATTAATAATATAGAAATGCAGTTCACCAGAATACTTTATAAATTATTTATGCCCAGGTGAAAATTGTAGTTATTACAGGTGCCGCATTTATAGTGTTATAATATACAGAATAAGAACTATTAGTACTATTACTGATAATAAGTGTGAACAGAATTAAAGCGCAGAAGAATTAAATGAAATTATCCCAGTGATGAAATTTCAATTAAAATATGAACCACAAAATAAAGTAATAAGTAAAGCAGCAGTGGCAAGTTATACATGTTAAAAATTTATATAATGCACTAGTAGGTCATGTAAAGAAGATATTATAATAAATCCACAAAATTTTTCATTTGATGACTTGGTGCCATTCACCTTCTCTAGTATGCCAAACCATTGTAAGAGAAGAGTTACAGTAAATTATAAGGTAGGCAGGTAACAACTCCACCAGACATCACACACCCACACTAGAGAAACTATTAGAATGGTAAGACTGGTCAATCAATACAAAGAAAGAAAGAAAGAAAGACCACACAGACAAGAGAGCATCTTGCAAAAACCAGAAGTTAAATCAAAGTCTATCTGAAATGACATCTTTTGCAATGGCATTTACAGGCAAAGACACTTCTAAAGAAGATGATTCAGGTTCATTACATATTAAAAGGATCACAGACAAAAAAAAATGTCCCAAAGAACTGACCCTGCAAAAGAGTAATCTTTGGAGTCGTATAGGGAATCGACACCCTCCTCAGAACAAAATGATTCATAGCTGAATCGCCAAATGAGATGTAAGATTCATTGGAGACATAGGAGGGGAAAACAGAGAAAGTAAAGACAAATTTGGTTATACTAAGGATGAACTATAACTAAAACTGACTAACAAAAACACTAAAACCTCCTGAAAAATACAGACTCATGGTAAAGAGCAGAGGTGAATGGAACGTTATCAGGATACAAAGGATGCAAAGTTAAGGGATGCTAATTGGTATGATAATGCTAAAGGGAATGGAGATGCACAAGGAATGCCATCTGAAAGTTATGCTAAACAAGGAGGACCTGCAGCAAAATGTAGTCTGAAGGATGAAGATGGAGGCTGTGGAAAAGCTCTACTACCGACATTAAGCACAGTAGTGACATCATTGTATTTTTGAAATATTTCTGTGCAACAGAAAATATGTAATTTTATTTATAAGTAAGATTATTAAATGAAGTAAGTACATGATCAGAGTTCATTCAAATTCTTAAGGACACCATTTACCTTTTTCTAAACAACTGAAAATGGGCACTTGGTTTACTTTTCAACTTAACAACCGCCATTAACCAGAAATAAAAGCAAAGCACATGACTCTGTTATTCTAGTTTGTCTTACATTAAAAAATAATAATACATTTTTATTGGCACAGTGTATTACATCTAATATTCTGTGTTTAATAAATGTTAATTAATTTAGTATTTAAAATACAAGACAAGCACACGGACAATATAGATGATACACTGAAGTCACCATTTCTAGTAGCGCTGCAATTTGGTGCCCCAAACTATTAAATAAATAAATAAAAAATAAATTGGGTCATTTAGCAGACGCTTTTATCCAAAGCGACTTACAAGGTGAACACAGGGTTAATCACAACATCCCTGGAGCAATGAGGGTTAAGGGTCTTGCTCAAGGACCCACACTGGTAACTTCAGTGGACCTGGGATTTGAACCCCCAACCTTCAGATTGATAGCCCAACACCCTAACCACTGAGCTAACCCACCCCATCATATTATTGAACAGAAGTAGTACTGTAACAGGCAGTAAATAAAAGAAGGCTCTTTACAACATACAACATTTTCATGAAAAATAACACAAGCTACAAGACTTCTGTGTCATGGCACAAAGATTGTTGAACCTGTGAGAAAAAAAATAATAAACAGGCCACATTCTAGATGTATGGTCTCTTTCCCAAGCCCCAGCCCTGAGAAAAAGCACTCAGAATGTTCAGGAGGAGTTAAAGAAGTACACAAGTCAATCCTTCTCACGTTCCTGTGCTATAACATACCTTTAATCTGGACTATTTTTAGCCATTTCCGGCCTTTTCTCACTCTGTTTGTGTGTGTGTGTGTGTGTGTGTGTGTGTGTGTGTGTGTGTGTGCGTGCGTGTGTGTGGGTGTTGTGTGTGTGTGGTTAAAGAAACAGAAAGAAAAATGTTGCAGTCTCTCATCTATCCCAAAGGAGTAGGTTGTTCAAGCATGGGAAAAAATGTACCTCGACTCATAAAGGTTTTTGGGAAGGAGGCACATTTCACACTAGGGCTGTCTGAAATTCCATAACATGGAGTCAGTGTAAAATACCCTAAGGTTACTGAATTTTCTTTCATTTGTAATAAACTTGTTGCTGTCTGTACAGGGCAAATTTATTAGTTGCATTATATTTTATCATCATCAAAAAAGCAACAACAATCTACAACAAATGGTTTATTAACAGCTGTTCTTTTCCAACTCTAATGCACAATCAAACCAAAACGCCAAAATTATGAAATGCCACTATTCTGTTAAATTGTTAAAGTGTAAATGTGACAAAGGGATTAATGGGGCCACTTCTTATGGAACAAAGTAAATAAATACATAAAGGAAACAGTAAATGTGGTCGTCAGCAGCTGTTATTTAAGCATCATGGCAAGTACAGTGGATAACACAGTTCTTGGCATGTTAATTAAACTTACAGATGGCAGGTTTGTAAAAGAGGAAACCCAGAAAGTATCATTCATCCGAAACTGGCTGTGGCTGATTTTTTTTTTTTAAATGTGTGCATTTCCTATTTTTAGAGCAAAGGAGAGAGAGGGGTTTTATTTGGAAAAAAAGTCAGGGGCAATGAATTGTAATGTCCCATGAAAAACATGGGTACAAAGAAAAGAAAAAAGATAGGGGGTGGGTAAGAAAGGTTTGCCAACAAATGGTAACATCCAATGAATTTGAAACATGGGGCAGAGGATAGAGAGTAAACCAGGAAAGGAGAGGGTGAGAACAGAAGAAAAAGAGAGCAAGAGAGGAGGTGTCTTTGCAGACCTTGGAGCCCAGTTTTGCTGCTTTTGGCCGCATATTGGACCGGTTCGGTTGGAGACATAGGCGTCGCGGCGCCACCTCAAAGAACGTTCCGCTCACTCGGGCGTTCACTTGCAGCACATGGCATTGATTTGGGTAAAGCCTAGCCAATTAGAAGGCCACAATCATGTGGAGTGGATCTCCTCCAACCTCTGACGGAAGAAGCTACACATACTCAGTTCCTTCTCCCAAGTGTTTTGCAAATGAGATTGTGCTTTGCTAGGGCTTTAGAGTGAAAACAAACCTAACAGTTTTGAGGTCAGCCTTGTGGTCATGGGACAATTAAAAACCAAAGTACTAACATATTTTTGACTATTGGATTATTAAAATACATTTAAATACACAAAAAGAAAATAATACAGCAAAGAAAAGAATGCAATACTATTCTCCAACTGATCATGCAATAATATATGGGTCACAGTAATAAGTGGTACATGCAAAAAAAAGTAAAAGCACTTCCTGGTCAAAACAAAGTTACTATTGAGTCCTTTGAATGTTAAGATTTGTGATATGATTCATTTGAAAATTTGAGTCTCCGTAATATATATTAAAATAAACTGAGGGCAGCTAATTACCTACAGTGCCAGTCAAAAGTTTGGGCACACTCACTTCTGGCTCTATTGTCTATTTTCTCAACTTACCATATAGATGGAATTTGTAGTTTTACAATTACAGACTGTGGTATATCTGTTTTCAAAACATAACCTTGTACATAACAGGTATAATTTGGGTGGTGTTTTGTTTATTGTCAGTTCTGACTGCTGAAAAAAGAATAATGGATCAATCAAATACCTTCTTTGTGTGCAATATTGGGGTCCTGACCATTAGAGAACTGAGAAAAGGGAATCAACATGTACTGTAGTCCACTAACAAATAGACTTCAGTCTGTAATTGTGGAACTACAAAATCCTTCTTTACAGTAAATGGATCTGATAACATGGAAAATAAGCAGGAGGTATGTCCAAATTTTTGACTGGTACTGTACATGACCATATTGATATTTTCTTTCCTAATGGTATTGAAATATGTTTGACTGACAGTGACAGTAAATTATAACTGATATAAATATTATTTTTAGGCTTCAAATTGTGCCAGAAAATACTTTCAGTCTTCTGTTGCTAATACATGATCTCAAACAATAAGGAAACTTTAATAAAAAAAGAAGAAATTTAGTAAATTTGGATAAGGCTGGTTATAGATATGACTTAGGAAGTCCAATAAATCATTATATATTTTAGTATATAAACAGTAAAATATTATATACTTTATATTCAATTATACAGTATATATCTTAGACAACAAATTAATGAATTAAATCCCATACAAATCAACAGGATATACTGTGTTTATTTCCTGCAATATGTCTAGTGAAAAAGACAAGAGACATTTCATATCTAGCACAAACTTATATGGTAATAAATATTTTGTCACATATAAAGTGGGAAATCTGAAGACAGGCCTTAGTATAAAATACATCAATGGCTAAACAGTATAGCAGTGACAATAAATATTCTTCTTAATACCAGAAATAGTTTCTCACACTCCATGCCGAGTTCTTGATATGCCTGCTAAGGTTGTTTGATAGTTCCAGTTGTTCATTCAGCTGTCCCTGTTATAAGAGCTCTGGGCTCTGGGAAGTTAGGATAAATTTGATGTTTGGCAACCTGAATTCCAGGGTGCACATGGATTTGCTTTCCGGGAGTTTCTCTATTATATCCTGCAGGGGCACAAATGGATTTGATTAGGAAAGGTGTGGGTATGAAGATATTTGCCATTATTCCACATCCACATGATATAGTACACTAATAGCTCACATAATATATACATGTTTGATTTTGACTCTGTGGACACAACAAATACATTTTTAAAATCTATAATTACTCAAGGATACAAAGCAAATTAATACAAGTTACTCAGGATTTACAGATAATTATATGCATAAATATATATATAATATAAATAGCTGCATCCATCTTATTGATTATGCTGTAATATTTTTTGTCATGAGGATATAATGAACAACTCAACAAAAAAAAGAACATAAACAATCTGATGGTGTCACATTTTACAATGTTCACACACTCAATTTCCAAAATGGGTTTGAACCCTGCCAAACTAGAATACACAATTGTCCATTTCAAGCTTCAAGTAATCTGCATGTTTTCATTTCATTTGTATTTAGGGATTTTCAGACTCTAATCCTGTACAGTAAAGACCACAGCATCTAGAAAAAAATGGGGAAATCCATATCAACTCACAGCTGATAGAGGGCTAGAGTGCACAAAGTTCATTAATACATAGTAGTTTAGAGGTCATATCATGCAAAGCAAGCATTTCTTGTGCCAGTGTTATGAAAACAAATCAACATAAAGCTTTGAAATTATGATGATGAATATAATGAGATCTGCATCAGATCCTACAGAGAGAAAAAAAAAAACTTGTAAATATCAATGAGTGATTCACTCACATTCACTATTTTGTAAATACAGTCAGCCTCCAAGGTCGAATACATGCTATTAACGCACAATGGTGCGGGGGGGGGGGGGGCAGTCTAAAAGAGTGGCAAAGAAATCCTTACAGCTCCCCCTTTTGATCACAGCCGGATCACAAAAGCTCAGGTTTAAACTCCTCCACTTGGAAATTCTCCCGAACCCTAGGGGGCAGCACAACATTTGATGCATTAACCACATAATGCATTACTTATAGAGAAGAAGACGAATACATGGCAAGACACAAAGCAAGGGCCACAGATAGAACTCATAAAAACAAGTGACTAAAGGTTGTAAACAAAAAAGAATAGAAGGTCCTCAACTATCTCTGAAACCCATAAACCAGGTCACTGACCACAGGGGAATCAGAGAAAGTTTCACGTGTATGGGTCATAACCTCTGAAAGATTAGAAGACTAATCAGGAACCAGCATGGCAATTTACATGACACCTTTCTGCGCTAGAAGAAGATGAGTTAAACAGTGTGACAAAGTAGTCATTTTGGTATTAATTAGAGATAATCCATGTTCAGTGTGATTAACCAGCATGCAAAGTTGATAAGTGAGGCCATTGATCTTGTTTAAGGCTATATTACCACCTCCTAGAAACAAAGACCACCCAACAGTAGCCCCAGGAGAAGTCGAAGGGTCAGCAAGGGTATGACCTTTAAACCTAATAAGTAAATCAGTAGAGCACATGGTCCTACTACTGTAGTAAAGGACGTTGATGTTTGGAAAGACAATGGCAAGAGTTCAATAACGACAGTTTCATGCCATTTAAAAAAAAAAAAAACCTATCTAAAAGTAGCTGTTAACCAAAGTTCTAAATCAGAAGGAGAAACAACACTTTATTAATCGAAATTACTGTTTTTACAAATGCTCCATTTGGCGTGTTTATATATACAGAAGTAAAATAAAAAAAATTTAAATTAAAAAAAAAGTTAAATTAAACTAAAAGTACCCATTACATTAAAAAGTACATATGCATTTAAAAGCTTTGCTGATTCCAGGTACACTTGCTAGTTATGAGATTGTAATCATAACATGTTGTAAGAGGGCCAACATACAGTTGTATCCGTATCTTCCGTACATACTCAGAATTCAGAATTGCCGCAAAAGTAAAACAAGGAGAAATATTCAGCGCATGAACAGGGGCTGAAGTTTCACAATAAGTGAATTATGGGCTTATCGCCATCAATATCCCAGTGCAAGGGTTTAACTCTGTCTGATGTAGCAACCTTTCAAGACCTACATCATTCAGGCAACTTAGTAAAATGACAAATGTGACTATAATTCTGAACCCGACTTATTTTATTTTATGTACTATAGTCCACAAACAGATGCACTGCAGTTTGTAATAGTGGAACTACTAAGTCTATATTTACGGTAAGTGGAACTGATAAAATGGACAACTAGTGGAGCAAAAAGGAGTTGTGTCCAAACTTTTGACTGGTCCTGTAATCTTAAACAAGCATTAGCTATGACAAAGTAATATGAAACCCTTGTTCTGTAGTTAATGTATTTTAGTGGGGGACCGTGTCAAGTGACATTGTTTATAACATACTTTCATATTACTCATATCAAAAACATGAAAATATCTTATTGCATTTATATTGCATAATATAACATGTTAAATATGCAGACAAAATATGGCTTATGTCTTTCAACACAATTTAGCAACACTTTTAACACTCATATTTAAATGTAAATTAAAAACAAACTGAACGTAAGTGTAACAATGTCTCATTATGACTTATAATGTCAAATGATTTTGGGCATAAATGTTCCAAATGTTTGGAGATTTTGAGCTGTTTAGTGACTGACAATACAAAACAATACAGAAATCTTTCTGGCTATGCCATGTCAATCATTCTTTAAAAAACACCGTGAATAATTTACTGCTGTAGTATAAACTTTGTCCACATGTCACATTAATTTTGAAGTGAACTCCAGAGGAGAACATGTAGCTCATGCATGTTCATGCATGTGGCTAAAATGCTTAACAGTATCTTGAATAGACATTGTACTGTAACATTTTGAACATCAGATTGACCCCAACAATTAACTAGAGCTCAGGGTGTTGCCCATGGGACCCAAGAAAAACACAGTGAACCTGGGTGTGTAGAGAAAATTTCCAATCCCATTTTTGTTTCCATCAATAAAGCCTTTTAATGAGATAATCAAATTATAATCAGGATGTGCAGGAGACCGGGAGAGGGCTGCGAGGTAGACGAGGGGGACAGAGAACACAGATAGAGGAATAATCTGAAAGAGAGAGAGGGAGGAAATGTAAGATGACGAAAGTGTCTTCGAGCAGACTGTATGACGCCTTAAAGGCTCCTCGGACAAATATTCTGGCTAAGCTCTGTTTGTATAGCACTTGCACGCCTTGGATGGCTGCTGCTACAACTACATAAGATATGAGGAATGACACAAGAAACTGGTGGGCAAATTTCACATTTAAATGCACTGTGGAATTAAAAGGTAATCGTCCCTCCCTGCTTGTCAGGCTCCATACTACTTACAAATTAAAAGTTCACGTCGCACCACAAGCATAGCCTTTGTCTTTAAAAATGTGTTGCTGCCTAATGTGAAATCTTTAAATGTGTTTTTTTGCTGTGAAAGGGTTGGTTCATAGCCACCGAATCTGGTTTTATTCAAAAACAAAATCTGCTGACTTCCAGCACTTAGCAGTAGCATAATTTTATCGGCATTACATCAACTGAGTGCAGTGTTTTTACAAAGCCACCACTGCAAGCAGACATGTATAATAAAAATTGTTAAGATAGCAGGGGGAAAAATGTATCATAAGCAAATAAAAGTTATGTTTTTCAGATGACTACAGTGTTACCTTACAATTTAACCATTTACTGTGTGATGATGCGAGACAAAACTTTGGAAATCAACAACAATAAATAAATAGCTAAAAGAATTGCCCTTAAATGCTTCATCTGGCTCATACAGTAACTCTCTAGTTTTGCATGTACAGTAGATGCTTAAAAGTTTAGCTTTGTGTCTTAGGAAAGTTTTGTATTTTACAGCAATCAACTGCAGCATATTTTGTCACATTGCTTGGCAGGTTGAAGATATCAGATCAGATGTAAATGATAATATGTACAAAAAATAATGATGAATACAGAATTTGTTTAGCAGGTTTTGGAATTAAAAACACTTTGATTTTTTTATCCAGTGCAAGGACTAATAAAATCCAGTTCCACTGCTTTATAAGCATAGCTTATTTAAAGATTTTATAAAAAAAATCTTTTACAATTATTACAGCAGTAAAGCAAATGTTTTACATAACTGTTGGTGAGTTTGCAAGGAAATGTTTTCATTTCAGGAAAAAAAAAAATTAGTTATGTGTTCTATATTAGGCCATTAAAGAGACTCATGAGATAAAAACAAACATCAGCAGCAACTATAGAGCTCATCTATCTGACTTATTAGGAGACCACCAAACATGTTCTGCTTGGCTGCAGTCTGCGTGTGTGTTTTTCTGGAGCCCTGGTTATTATTTTAACATCAGTACACGTTTACCTGAATTAGAAGAGCTAATAATAATAATATTCCTCTATTTAACTACTTTAGTGAAACATGTTTTTGTGCACTTTTATAATCTGCATTACAGTTTCTTAAACTCTGTTTTGTGTGCCATGATGACGACCATAATCCTTTATACATAACCAGCCAAAATTAAATTAGACACATGTGCAGGTTTATGTCTTTTGTCATCCCTTACCCCCTACTGTATGGATAGCAATTAAAATTATAAGTAACTTTTAGGTACTGCTAATTCTATTCAGATGTACAGATTATCAATGAAATCAAAAGTTCTGGCTTGATGCCGGTTTGGAGCATTCTGGTGTGTTCAGTTTGGATAAAAGTGCTCAGACACGTATTGTTAGAAATGTGGGTCAGCACATTTACCAGTTACTATGATTTAAGGATATGAAGGTCATTTGTATTTTTACATAGTAATTATCTTATTTGCATTATTTTGATTATTTAATGAATTAACTACGGCACCAACAGAAATTGCATTAGTGTGATTTACTATATTGTAGGTCTTTATGGCATGATTCCTATGACGTATTAAATCTATAATGGGTAGTAGAAGTAAATTTAGAAAATGATGGTAAACTTATTTAAACTCTTATACACTTGGTAGTGGTATGGATGACATACTGTTTTCTATTATATCTCACTTTGCACTATTAAAGAATAATGAACTCAAAATGTGTACTACTTAACAATCACTATTAAATGTATCTTTTTATTAATTTGTTTAAACAAGATATTCTGGTCTTTTAACAACTAAACTTACACAAACATATCTCCTTTGCTTTTACTCAAGGACTTCTATAGACATGTCTTTCTGTGTCTTCCTTAAGTAAATCCCTCCTCCCTCTTAGCTTCAGGAGTGCTTGTCTTATTGCTTCTGGTTCTGAAGCAAATAATCTGGAATTAAAAAATGGATTCCTTGAGCTTCACGCCTAGCAACGGGCGTTTTGCCATCTGCTCAGCCAAAAGGCACAGCCATTGCCAGGAGACTGTTGTGAGGTCTCTGTCACCTGCTTCTATGCATGTCTGTATTTGAAAATGATCTCTATCTCTTTGACAAAGGTATGCATTCACGGTCCTTTCAACCAAGTGCCTTTATGTTCATGCTGTAATTGTTTAGTTTTTTTGTACACCTGGTAACAATACACCTGGTAATAATTGATAGATGTAAGAAAACTTTTAATCTACTAACTTGTTTTACCACATACGCCATCATTCCAATTTGCACTAATTTACTAAGTCACCAGAGTTTTTAATTTTTTTGTTTAATAAACACCTTAAATTTTGTATTTAATTCCATATCTTAACAAACACATCAACACATCAAACATATATAGTTATAGAGAAATTTTGGTAAAAAATGTGGAAAAAAAAAGTAATAAAGTGACATAAATACTAATATTAACGTAATTATGCAACTGAAAATTATATTGTTATAGTTTTAATGAACAAATTAAATTAAACAAAAAAACTATACTAACAATTTTTTTTTCAGTGCACAGTGGTTTTAAACGCCGTCTCATAAACCACAGTTCTGGTTTGTTGCCTGTGTTTCCATAAACCAATTTAAATGATTCTATACCATGCATCTATTTTTATTTACTGTTCAAGTTGCATTGTACATTGCTTTTTGATCGATCAAATCAAACTGTTAATTTTTTGATTGAATCACAACAGGCTCAGCTGATAGACTGAGCTACTGGTCTTGGACATTTTTATGTATAGTCCAATAAAATAAAAAACAATAGTGACCCTTTTTTGGTTGTTAAAAAAAGTCAGTGCTGCTTGACTAGAGTTTGTTGTCATATTAATGTGTGTGGGGGTTAAGCACTTGGAAATGTAAAACTGATGCGTCCAGAATTTACAACTACAAGGACAGGACAGAAACCTGAAAAAAAGACCCACATTGTCCACAGTCCAGGTTTTTAGATTAATCATTGAACCCTTTTTGGTAGGACATTCAGACAATGGGAGGAGAAGTGGGCCAGGCTGTGTCCCAACAGCCAACAAAGGCCATCTCAGACAGCATTAAGCCACAGGGGGTCTCTTTCACCTGGGGGGCATGGACAGCTGCTGAATGCTCCCCTTTCTTTACTGCCCCAAATCCAATCTGAAATTTAGACAGGCATCTGAAACCTTTTCCATTAACCCAGTGACTGTAGGTGCACAGCTTGAGCAGCTCCTTGACAAAGAATTGTTTCTCAGGTTACATTTTTCCATATGTCTTCCTCCGGACCCCTCAGAAACACTTGCATGGATAGCAAAAAACTTTCAGTTGATCATCCTGTTTGTTTATGTACTAGCTATGTCTGAATCTGAGGAGCTCTGCACATGATGTCTCATTCATTTAAATGTATTGATCAAACAGTAGCACTAAAATAGCAAAACAAAAAGCACCCTATTAGATTTTAATCCATTCTAATAATCCATTCTCTCAAATAGTTACTTGAGTAATTAATATACAGTCGCTGATTATTGTAGTCTACATTTTGCTGGAACACCAGATATAAACCAATTGGGGACTGCAGTACAAACTCAAATATTCACTCTATTATTTTTCTGGTGTTCAAATAAATATTAGACGGATTTCATTTTAAGCTTCAGCTGCTGCTTAACTAAGTTTAAACTAAATTTCAGCATCACAGTTTGAGGTGCGAGTAAAATGTTAGGGCACAGCATGTAAAGTCTCAGCAAAGCTATTACCTTCCTTACAATTGTTACTTTACAAAGCATCATATTTTAGGCTAAAATGAAGCGCTCGTTTGTACAGATCCAGTATCAACTTGTTGATGGATAGCTTGAAGTTTTGCTTTAAAATTTCAACATTTTCTTTCTGAAGTAAAAATTGCATTTTCCACTAGAATGATGTCTCATTTATGCTTTACAGTTATTATTATGATCTTTCAATCTTTGTTTTTGGTTTTACTAATATACCTTTATACAAAAAGCTAGTTGTTGTGTCTTACCACCTAAATTTTCACAATGGTCAAATATGCATTCAAACATGGACCAATAATTGATATAAACATATATTTTTGAAAATCAGGCATATAATTAAAACTTCATTCAATCAGGCCTTTACAAAGACAAAGTGCAAAATTATTCGAGACACTAGAAGGAATGTCCAGTAACTTCCAGTCCAGTCCAGTAACAATGGGTTAGGATATAGGCTAAGCTATTAAACCTATTTTTTGGTTTTATGTTTTTTTTGGCCAGATAAGAGGAAACGTTACTTCTGATGGTCCAGATGTGTTTCTCATGACTGGATTATTTATGAAAATACATTGCCAGCAAAGTATATGTTAATGGGTATTTGTAACTTGCAGAGACATGTACAGAAACTGATGTGCACCCTTTAAGAATATCACAGTGTAAACTTTACTAAGTTGGACAATTAAAAATTAAAGGTTTGCAAATTTTAAAAGGCTTTTCTTTTTTACTACTGCAGCAGTGTGGACAGATAAATGCTGCTTGGGAGAAGTGAAAGTAAGGGCATGGGAAATGTAAGTGATGCACCTGCTATGTTCCACTACTGGTATGTGTGCAGGTAAGGTAAGGAAAACAAGGAGCATGGAGAAAGTTTTCAGTGACAACAGGAATGTAATATGTGTTTTATTTTATGTAATATGTAGTTTGTGACATACATTAGTGCTCCTGCATGCATTAAGCTAAATATATTGTACTTATACTTCATTTGCAAAGTAAGTGCAAGATAATTAAAAAACTTTTCTATGAAGGCATGTTATTCACAAAATGAGATAATGAAATCAGCTATTTTAAACAAATTAAAATAGCTAATTTATTAGATTAAATTTGTAAATTTTTTATAGCTCAAATACCTTTAACACATTTAATTTAGGTAGTATTGAAATGTAGCCAAGAAGCCCTTTGATACTTTAAATAAAAATAAATAAATAAACATTTTGTTAAAGATGTGACAAACCATGTTGAACCCATATGGGAGGCTGCCTCTAGTTAAAAATTTGCTCATCAACGGAATCGCAGTAGTGCCTTTCATCTGGACTCAACTCAGGAATGAGTTCATTTAATCTATGTTTAGCTCTACAGTTCTGTGGGTGGGCAAAAAATCAAATCAGAAGAACAATAAGCGAAAGAGTCCAAAAGAGGACGTGGAATTTTCAGTTGGAAAAAGATGTTTGAAGGAGTGAGGAGCAGAACCAGATCTCTTACATTTTTTGGTGCCTAAGGTTGTGCAGAAATTGCAGTGAGTGTGGCTTAGAATGAAAACATCAAAGTTAAACTGACTGACTTTTATATCACAGTTATATCATTCCACTCACATTATAAATTTAAAGCAAACCATGTGCAAACAAAAAATATTTATTATAACACATGTAGGTTAATGTACAATTTATTAAAGACATCAACCTTTTACAGAGCTAGTTATGCTAATTATCTGAAGTAGAACAAATTGACTTGTTTAGTTTAAGACCTTAGAGTTAATAAAATTATCGCTGGTGGAAAAGGCAAACTAACTAAGTCTTGGTCCTCACAACTTGATCTTTGAGGTTTTAGGCTTGGAACAATGTAAAGAATTACAGTATATAAATAAATAAACTCAACCTTAATCATGAACAATCCCAGGCCAGTTTGTAACAAATTGTTCTAAGGTTTCTTAAGCTAATAAAATCATAACTGCTGGTTCATCTCACAGTAATAATTAAAGTGTCAACTCTAGACACTTGCATTTTTGATTTAAACTCAGATGGCTTAGCAAAATACCTCCCAGTAAATAACTGTTAAACAAGCCACAGCACAATAAAATTAGATTAAAGACTTTTAAAGCATTTACCATCTGATGGCAATTGCTTTGACCTTGTAATACAAATTTGGGAGAAAACGAACTTAAACAAGTAATTCAACTGACAAAAGAAACAAAATGTCACTGTTTTCAGTATTAATTAATTCATAAATTTGATTAATTAATACATTTTAAATAGTTATGACAAATGTATTTTCATCACTGGATTACATATTTACTTTTAAATATACTTTGTATTATTAAGGAATTGAAGGCAATTTATAATAAATAAAACATGGAGTTCATGGGAAAATATGTCATCCTGTTGGCAGCCTCTTACAGTGTAAGCCTTTATCTTAATGGTACCTTCACATAAATGTAGATCACACGTTATGTGCACTGACATGCTTCCATTCCATCACAATTGCTGTTTTTCATGGGTAAAAAGTCTGACATCCGTTTTCCTGGAAATAGATTGACATGTGAACTGACATGTCTGACCACAGAAGGAGTAACTACTGTCTATTGCTTGATCTCCATCCATCCATTATCTTCCGTTTTATCCTCTACTAGGGTTGCGGGGGGGTTCCCCATGCCCATCCAGGGGAGAATGTTTTGGGCACTGGGCAAATACACCCAAGACTGGGTGCCAATCTATCACTGGGCGCACACTCACTCATATAGACATACAGACACACACACACACACACACACACACACTATATATGGGGTAATATGGTATATGGGAGAATTCAATTGACCTTAATCCATGTTTTTGGACTGTGGGAGGAAACCGGAGAACCCGGAGGAAACCCAGGCGGACACGGGGAGAACATGGAAACTCCACCCAGATTGGGATTTGAACCGGGAATCCCTAGCGCTGAGAGGAGAAAATGCTAACCACTAAGCTACCCTGCTCAATCTCAAAAAAAAAAAGATTTCTTGATGCAACGGCAGAAATAAGTGACAATGATTTTTAAAATGCTGCTGAGATCATGTGGCTCAATGTGTCTAAGATGTTACTCATATATTATTATTATTATAATTATCATATTTAACAAATCTGTTTATATTTAACAAATACAATTACATTTATGGTTATGTTGTTTTTATGTCCATAAAATTAAGATTATTTAATTCTAACAAATTAAAGTTTGTATTTGTAATTGCATTTTTAGATACCTCCAAACCTTACTGGAAATAGGGTTTGTTAATTAAATAAATTATATAAATTCAATATGATATTTATTAATTTATTTAGGTATTTCAGTTTTTGCATTAAAAATAACGGTAAGGCACACTAGGTGACTAGGTGACAAAGAGGGCAAAAAGCTAATTGTTTTTAGGTTTGAGTTAAGGAGTATGTTTACAGAACAGTAGTAAGGCCTGCGATGTTTTATATGGCTTAGAGATGTGGCTCTCATTATTGGAGAGGGAGATGGAGGTGGCTGGGATGAACATTAGGTATATATTGGTTGGACAGTTAAGGTAGAAAGTTTTGCAGACAAGGTTAAAGAGACAAGATTGAGCTTGTTTTGGGCATGTACAGAGGCAGGATAAGATTTGTATTGGCAAGAGCATGCTGGGGATGAAGCTGCCAGGCAGGATAATGAGGGGACTGCCAAAGAGGAAGTTTATGTATATCGTGAGTAAAGACAGGTGGTTGGGATGACAGAGGAGGATACTCAGGACAGGGCAAGATGGGGAACAATGATCTGCTGTGGTGACCCCTGATGGAAAAAACTAAAAGGAAAAGATTAGAGAAGCAAGCCTATCCTTGGTGTAATCACAATTTGTGACATGTCCCAATTCTAATTCATAGATGTCCAAAACCTAAAGAAAAAAATTGGAACCTTTGCATTTGTACTATGTCACATAATTTTTGTTTTCAAGTTATGATAAGTATTGATATTAAATTATATAGGACCTGCTGGTAAAACCATGACTTCATCACATCATTAAAAGTAAATTAAAATTTAAATGATTCTTTTCTTGGTTTTATGTGCATGTCTTCTGTTTATACATTCTGTTTATATTGCCATTTCTATTTATTTCAACAGCATGTAAATAGTAACAGGAAACATAATACTTCTAGAAGTTTCTTGCTGTTTACAACCTAGTCGACTTCAAATAAACTTTTACAGGGATTCTAGGCCCACAGTAACAACTGGCTTTGAAATAAGCTCACATGCTTAAGGCCATATAAAACCAACAAGCTTAAGCTTATATATACACATTTTAATAAAAAGTTTTTTTTAATAAAGTCCAGAACTGTTAATGTCAATTTTGCTTGTCTTTTAAAACCTTTACATCATATAAAAAGTTTTTTTAAAAAGAGAAACACAAACATCTTAAATCTTTTACCCACAGCATGGATATGTACATACTTGCAGGTAAAATGATTCATGGTTCACCAGAGGGTCTAAGGGTCTAACTGATCACTTGTAAACTTAACTTTTTAAGGACTTATGCTGCTAATAATTATGGTCAGTTTTTTTTCAGGGAATGCCATAGACATATGTATTTTAATCATACGCTATTAAATGTTATTGTGTCACTGCTTTGGGCTCATAAGAGTTATTATTTTTTGTCAACTAATGAATCAAGAAGATCTCTTACCCAGTAGTCTATTATGGGCAAGGAGGTAGGAGTAGGTTGAAGCATCAAGCCTCCTTACTTATAATCTGAGGTAGGGGAAGTTGTCAAATTATTTAACTGATTATTTGGTTTTGGTTTTGTATATATTTTAATTAAGAAACTAGATAAAGGTGTCCTAAGCCAACCATAACACCAGGCATTTTTCTTTACCACGACACATCTACATACTTATCAAAAGACATTGCCAACACTGGTGCTGATATAATAATTAGGACTGTTGTTAAAAAGAACTGTTTAGATGTGCATGGATGTCTGTCCGGACTTTAGTAAAGGCCATAAAGTGGAGGCAAGTTGACCCCTCAGGCAATAGAATGCTGAAATATACAAAAGCTTCATTTCTTTGCACTGAAAACAAGGTCTAGCATTTTGCCTATTAGTAAAATTTCGAAAATTTATAAGTTAGATTATTTTGTACGTAGATGAAAAAAATTTTCATTTAAGGTAGAATATGGGAGGCATTTATAATTCTTGTTATATTCAGAGATGCATTTTAAACAATATTCATATTTTTTAATATAGTGGTCTACATGCATATAATGCCACTTCTGTTCATGGAGCATGAGGCGAAGTGTAATTGTGCAGAGGAATGTATGACAGACTGCCATCTACAAAGAGCTTCTCTAATGGGGGACAGTTCAGCACGTATTTTTAGAATACCGTCCCCACTATGAGAATTTATCTGCCCACAAGTTGCTAAGCCACAAAATCTGAGCTTGTCTTTGTTACAGATAGTGAAACATGAACGCTCCTTTGATTCTTAAGTCGTGTGGCAGGTCTCTCTCTCTCTCTCTCTCTCTCTCTCTCTCTCTCTCTCTCTCTATATATATATATATGTGTGTGTGTGTGTGTGTGTGTGTGTGTGTGTGTGTGTAGTATTATATGTATTTTTTTTAAATTACTAGACTTTTTTTTACCTGTCATTGATCTTATGCACCAACCTTAATTATTTAATTGTTCTGTGATTGTAGTGGTTTTGCTCAAATAAAATATTACATATGTAACCGTCAAAATCACTGGACTGAAGGAGGCAGAATGTTTATCCTTAAAGAGATGTAGTAACATCTAGATGTAGTAAAGGTGTTTAGCTTGTTAGTTAGATTTAGTGTTAGTTGATTAGGTTATATATTATTTGCTTTATATGCCATTCATATCCCATTGAATTCTTTATGCACACTATGGGGGTGGGGGGTTCCCCATACCCATTCAGGGGAGAACCTTTTGGGCGCTAGGCTGATACACCCAGGACAGGATGCCAGTCTATCGCTGGGTACACTCACTCACACAGCCACACAAATACACATTATATGGGGCAATATGGAGCATTCAATTTACTTTGAATACTCGTTTTTGGACCTTAAGGTGGAAACTGGAGAACCTGTAGGAAACCCATATAGACAAGGTGAGACTGAACTCTACCTTCTTTTCCCGATTGTTGACTGCACAGAATTGGGTTCTTAAGTCTTAAGTTCTTTTAATTTTGTGAACAAATGAGAGGA
>JAFMOD010000298.1:303485-315402 GCA_019802435.1 Corydoras maculifer | reverse complement strand
TATATATATATATATATATATATATATATATATATATATATATATATATATATATACACATACATATACACACACACACACACACAATAGTTTAAGTTGATTTTCTGTTTAAGAGAATCAGTAATTTACTTGTACCTGTAAATGATGAGTGGCATAATATGGAATAACAAGTAAGCTGATGTGCTACCTAATTGGCAGTTTACAGCTACATAACCTACTTTTTAAATCAGGGTAATTATCAAGCCCAACTTTATCAAGCATGTTTTAATTATAACAGACAAACTTGTTATTTTAACAATGTATTAATATATTAGGTGATTTTACTCATATATAAAGTGTAAGTACCTATTTCCTTTGTAAATGTACTTGTTATTATACTTGTCAAAAACCTTCAATAATTAATCTATTTATTAAGTGTATCCTTATTAGAGGCTGGAGCTAAGTCAAATCCTCATTGGGTAAAAAGTAGGGAAACACTCTTGAGAGCTCACTAGTCCATTACATGTCAGACACATCAACAGAGATACTCATACGTGCTTTCTTATCTAGGTCCAATTATCTTAAGTTTCATGGGAAGAACATGGAAAGGCGAAAATCGATAGATAGAGGAAATGATTTACATTGTAAAATACTATAGAACTTTTGATGAATAATTAACATTAAAATGGGCAATAGCAGCTTATTGGTTTTGTAACTATGAACCAATTGTGTAACTATTTAACCCCAGCACGGTCATTCTGTTGTAATCATTTTTGAATGACATTACAGGAAAAAAAAAGTCTGTAAGATAATTGACATACATTTAAAAAACAGACCTGTTATAAGTTGCTCTTGGTGTGATCCTAACACATTTCCCACTATATTTTAATTTGAAAGATTTTAAGTGAAGACGAAATGGATGTATATATTTCACTGATTTAGAATTTTGTCTTTTAAACCATAAACACACACATCTCTGAAAACACCTTGCTTTAGACAGACAATGTGTGACATCTTGTTTTGCCTATATATAAACTATAAACACTTTATTTAACATTATGTCAAAGTTTTGGTCACTTACTCAGCTAAAGGTAGAATTTGTTTGTTAAATTGACACAGGATGGCGGCACGGTGGCTTAGTGGTTAGCATGTTCACCTCAGCGCTTGAGATTTCTGGTTTGAATCCCAATCTGGGTGCAGTTTCCATGTTCTCCCCGTGTCCGCGTGGGTTTCCTACGGGTTCTCCGGTTTCCTCCACAGTCCAAAAACATGGATCAAGGTCCTTTGAATCCTTCAAATTGCCCCATATAGAGTGTGTTTGTGAGGGAGAGTGAGTGTGTGCCCAGGGATAGATTGGCATCCTGTCCTGGGTGTATCTGCCCAGCACCCGAAACGTTCTCCCCTGGGTGGGCATGGGGAAACCCTCCCCACGCGTGACCCTAGTAATGCATAAGGCGGAAGATAATGGATGAATAGATATTGACGCAGGTAAGAGATTCTCCCATGTTCAATTATTTGAATTTCTGAATAAAACAATTACACACTTGTGTAACTAAAAGTATGAAAACCAGTAGACACACATATCAAATTCACTGGCCTTGTTTATACCCAAAAGTAAATTAGAGCTGTATCAAAAAACGTCAGTAAAGAAAAGCCCCTTCCAGCACAAGCTTTTCATCTGAGCTCTTTATCTTTGGCTTCGAAAATGCAACTTTGAAGCTCTGCCATGACTTCCTAATCATATTCCCAAGAAATCTAACCTTGTTACAGTCTTTATTTATAACTATAATTCATAGCGTATTTAGTATTTTTAACTTGAACGGTCTGGAATGCTCCTAAACCTTTTGTCCACATTTGACCTAAGCAATGTGTTTTAAATACTCATACTCACTCTTTTTCTTGGTTTCTTTAAAATGTGATTTTGTATTACAAAACATGGCAGAACGTACTGCTTCTTTATCTTATGTTTTTGCAAAAATGACTTACCGTACTTAAACTGGCCACTATTAAGTATTTATTAGTAAATACGGCTCTAATTTTCTCCAATGTCAGATATATTTAAAATATATAAACACAGTTTTAAAATACTTCGATGTAATTGATGGTAAATAGTTATGGTTTATAATTGTTCATAGTGTACAGTTTGCTATTATGTACTGTATTAATTTACTATTACATGCCATTATACAGAAATACAACACAACTATGTGCGATGTGAATAATGTAGTCGATACTTTGTCTAACATCTCTCATGGATTTCACACTGTCGAAATGTATGGACAAAGAAGGCCTTGTTTGTTATATCTGGAGTGATAAAATGATGCAAGGCAGGGTTATCATTTATACTTATCCATAATTAGCCTCTTGGCTTTAGGGCATGTCCTGTGCACAAGAGACAAACTCCCCTTTCATCTAAATTTCTTATAATGTCCACATCACATTGGCTCCTTGAGATGACATCAGCTATGGATTTAGGCGGTTTGTACCATCCAAAAAAAGTCTGCAGTTCATTTATTCATAACATAACTGCATAACAGTACAGGAGGCGGGAATTCATTTCAAAAGCATGTAATAGATCTATATGTTATAGTTATTCCACATACATTAGTATAAAGCTGTTTAGATTTTAAAATACTAAAAATAAAAAATAAAACTTTCTTTTTGTTTATTAGTTGCGATATTGACAATGGGGTATTGCATTAACTAAACCAATTTTCTTGATGAATAAATACGATAAAATAACTAACCAACAAAAAAAAACTAATCAATGAAGAAAAAAGGAAAGCAACCAATTAATGAAAACTTTTTTAGCACAAAATATAGTGAATGCATTTAAAAATATATTTTGTGAAATGTAATGAAAAAAAATTCTGATTGGTTACAAAGTCTGAATCCTTGCTTGCTTACTTACATAATATGCGGAACACTTTTTAAAAATGCAATAAAAAAACTATAATTTCTTTGTTATCATTGTTTGACCATTAGATTAGTAGTGTTTTAAGAAAATCACTGTGGTTGAAAGAAACGGTTATACAGAAGGTGGTAAAGGTCTCTCAGAGCCTCACCCGTGCGCAATTACTTGCCATTGATGACCTTCACTGTGCACGCTGTGTAAGAAGAGCATGCAGCATCATCAGGGAATCCATTCACCCAAGCCACTCACTGTATAACCTCCTACCCTCAGGAAAAAGATACAGAAGCATCTGTGCCAGAACCATTCCGCCCAGAAACAGCTTTTTCCCCAATATTATTTACATTATTGAAATCATAAAACTGCCATTCATAAATCAAACTATTAAAACAATAATTTATTAAACTTAAGCTTTATTATCATTCTGTTATTATTGATACCTCTGGACCATATGTAATTGTACAATACAATACATTGTCAGTGTCTTTTACTGCACAATAATGCCATCTTTGCACCATATTTGTATTGCACAATACTGCCATTATTTACACTTCTGGTTGATGCCAACGGCATTTCATTGTCTTGTACTTGTACAGAGCAATTACAATAAAGGTGAATCAATCAACTTTCTTTTTTAAATATAATAAAACAGCAATGTAAATTTCATGGTTCATCACAGACAACCGGACCTGCAGTTTTCACTTGGTCATATCCAGTCGTGAACTGCACCAAAGTCAATGGCCTTATCCAGTGACACCACAGAGTGACACTAAACACCAACTGCTTTTTCCTTACTTTTTGAGGTGGCATACAGCATTATGATACTTGGGGAAAATAACAAGACATGCTTAAAAAACAAAATCAAATCAATAAGAGGTTTGAGTAAGGAACTAAATGTGTGTTTTCAAATGGCCAACGCAAATTCAAATCATTGCACATTATAGAAGGGAAGTTAATTGCAAAAGCCTGTTTATAAAAGAAATCCTGGGATGCTTCCATGGGGGTCTTTACACAAATATATATTTGTTCAAGAGGATGTATTGATTTATTAAAATTTTACTACTTGTTTAAGCCTACTCTAGGCCTGCATTCAACTGTTTTTGGTTTAATGGAAAGGTAGCTATAACCTTTTTATGACATCACTTGTATCTAAAAGCAAAACCCCAACACACACACACACACATGTGCACACACGCACACACACGCACACACACAAACCATATGTTAACCAGTACCATGAACCACATGGAACTATATGTAGTGCTCTATTAAAGATTTTTTTTCAGGCTTTATAAAATTGAGTTGGACTGAAGAGCACTGATGCTTGGCCATCTTATATTCTGTCAGTACCTGTATAATTCTGGGAGCTTAGCCAATGGCTGGAGCTCATAAAGCTGTCAGTGCTCATGTAGCCCAGGTCACCTTTGCCACAGTTTAAGTCAACAAATTTCCTCCGTCTCACTCCGCTGCTTTTTCACCCAAAACAAGGGCCTCAAATACATGAGAGCTTTAATGTTTGGCTGGAGCAGAACATGTAATTTAGCATGCATTGTGTCATTTATAAACATAACAGTCCAAGACAGGTAATCTGGATAAAAGAGCATTTTAAGCAGCATTTATATAAGATAAAATTCTATTTCTGTTCATCATAATTTGGCACTGTGGAGCAGTGCACTGCTGCTGCGGAGTTTTATAGGTCTTGGTTTAATAGACTCTACAATCCCAATCCCCTGTATCATCTTAATACAGTACATCTGGCACTTAAAGTATATGAGTATTAGAAAATTGTAATGAAATTATGCTGATATGTTATTTGTATTTTTCCTAACAAATAAACAATTCATTTTATCTACATGATCAAATAATGGGGGGTATTTTTCCCCAATTGGGTTTTTAAAATGGCAAATTTAGTTGTAGCGAGTCGGATTTGGAATATTAAAGTTTAATTATTTAGCTAGTACAGATATTTTGCTTCAACTAGTTGAATTGATTTAGATAATTAATTAGCAAGGGGGAAAATGCTTGGCATTTTTATGAGTAGTAAATAACTTCCCATGAGTCAGACACTCATCTAAGTATGAGCTGAATAATGCAAAATAGAAAAGAAAATGTTGCTAAAATTATTTATTAATAATATTCAAGCTGTACAACATACATAACTTTCAATGTATCCGTATCTGTAAATCACTGAATATGGGATTTGATGTAAATACACAGTTGTAAAATGCAACTTGCTCTCCTACATGGACTGCGTTATGTGTTTTTTTTATCTGGGTCATTTGTTAGTGCTTGTTTTTATTTATGACTCCATTTGTCTTGTGTTAATTATAGTAAGCTGTAGTTACACTTCATGTGTGATTCCACTTTGTATTTAAGCCCTCATACTGCCTATTATTTTTACTTGTGCATCACTGGAAAGACCCATCTGCTATCGGTTATGTACTTGCATTGTCCCACTGTGTTTTATATCATTAATCCTTTTTTCACTTCTGTACCTGCTCATCCGAAAGCCTTTTTGCATGCTGCACGTGCAGCAGTTCATGAAAATATTTTTACCTGTGTGATACAAATATACAATATTCCTATTGAAAGTACTGTATGATTTGATTGTGGATTATGCAAATTTAAACAGAAGGAACAGGCATTCCTCAGAAATATGTAAAGAATATAAAGAAAATGAGGAGTATGATGTCACAGGAGCCCTCTATAATTATAGCACATTCCTCTGGCATTATCTGTCTAATAGTCTTTTTCAGCATCAAAGAAAAAAAATACATGAATTGGAATCAAAGCCGGGGCGGCACTGTGGCTTAGTGGTTAGCATGTTCACCTCTCAGCGCTGGAGATTATGGATTCAAATCCCAATCTGGGTCGAGTTTCGATGTTCTCCCCGTGTCCGCATGGGTTTCCGCCGGGTTCTCCGGTTTCCTCCCACAGTCCAAAAACATAGATCAAGGTAAACTGAACGCTGCAAATTACCACATATACAGTGTATTTATGTGTGTGCCCAACTATAGATTGGCGCCCTGTCTTGGGTGTATCTGCCCAGCCCCCAAAACTTTCTACCAAAAATAAATATATATATATTCATTCATTCACTATCTCCCGCTTATCCTCTATTAGGGTCGCGGTGGGGTTCCCCATGCCCATCCAGGGGAGAACGTCTCAGGCGCTGGGCAGATAGACCCAGGACAGGGCGCCAATCCATCGCTGGGCACACACTCACTCACACAGACACACTCTATAGGGGGCAATTTTTTGAGAAATCAATTAACTTGATCTATGTTTTTGGACTGCGGGAGGAAACCGGAGAACCCGGAGGAAACCCACGCAGACACGGGGAGAACATGGAAACTCCACCCAGATGGGGATTCGATATATATATATATATATATATATATATATATATATATATATATATATATATATATATATATATATATATATATATATATATATATATACACACACACACACACACACACACACACATCAATTTACCTGAGCACACTTCAATCAGCAGCCACCACACCCATCAGATTACATACCGTATATTTGAAAGCACTGTTGCTATATCATTCATTCATTCATTATCTCCCGCTTATCCTCTATTAGGGTCGCGGTGGGGTTCCCCATGCCCATCCAGGGGAGAACGTCTCGGGCGCTGGGCAGATAGACCCAGGACAGGGCGCCAATCCATCGCTGGGCACACACTCACACACACACACTCTAAGCGGGGAAATATTTGAGAATTAAATTAACTTAATCCATGTTTTTGGACTGTGGGAGGAAACCGGAGAACCCGGAGGAAACCCACGCAGACACGGGGACAACATGGAAACTCCACCCAGATGGGGAATCGAACCGGGAATCCCTAGCGCTGAGAGGCAAACGTGCTAACCACTAAGCCACCATGCCGCCCTGTTGCTATATAAATGGTGAAATAACATGGCATGAAAATTGATTGGGGTGTAAGATAGCAATATGTATCAAGATGTGCCTTGTGTGGGATGTAAGATATGGCTCAAACAATCTCAGTATGAGATGGCAACAAATTTTGATCTTCCATAGCTAAATGTAGATAAAATGACAATAAAGATCTTCTATATCACTATTTACAATCATGAAAAACTTCAGGCAAAATCTCAGGCCATAAAGAGCCATGCATATAACCCATTGTTTTATGTGTCTGTTAAGTCCTCAGGCGATATTGTTAAGAAACCATTATTCTTCCATCATGGACAAAGCCACATGGACCTCAGAGTACTTTGGAAAACCATTACCACTTAATTGAGTTTGCATCAAGAAATACAATATTAATATGTGTTATGCAATTAGGAACTCTTATCCAAACATGTTCAGTGATCAGAAGAGTCTATGTTTCAGCTTATATTTCTAATATACATATATAAATAAATAAATAAAATGTTTGCATGTCCATGCGTCATGACCATCCAGACTATTACAAATAAAATTGCTAGTGCCCAAAGGAAGGGAGATCTACAAAGATATGGAGGTGCCACGGAAGTAAAAGCTTAGGTTGGTAATTTGTAGTGTCATTTAGTGCTACTTTAAGCTCCATTGTCTCCATGTGTATTTAGCAGGACAAAGCCAGGCTTCAATCATTGCACCAGTTACAGCCACATGACTTTAGGAGTCATTTTTTTCAATCCAAGCCCAGGGCTCAAACCAAAGCCCCTAAGGCCTGATTATACTTTACTGGAAATACAAATGCAGCCCTCACAAACACATTAGATTTGTGATGTCTTCTCATGCAACTTATTTAAAATAAGCATGCATTATTTACTTTTTATGGCATGTAGTCACCCATGATGGAGATATTTGCTCATCCACACAGAGCGGCATGTACAGCCTGTTATGATTGAATTTATATTGAGCATCCTAGCAGACCATCATCCATGCTACATGCCAGTAGACACTGGTTGGCAGGCAGTTCCTCTTATTTCTGAGCCCCACAGCCTGCTGCATTTCCTGGCTATCCGGGAATCAAAGGCTAAATAAGTAACAATATACAGTAATTTAGAAGTTCCTGTTTCAGCAAACCACACCTGACTCATTACAAGACAAAAAATGTAAACAAAAATTATATATGAATACATATTTTGCATATAATTTTAGTAAGGATATATTTTATATTAAGTAAAAGTTGACATAAAAAATTGGAAAAATTCAGACCATTCACCATGTGTTTGTTTATTTCTTATGATTTCATTTTTGATAATTAGTTTCATGAGAAGGAAATAGTAGTCATAAGACATGTAGCTGCACAGCACACGATTTTATTTCCTGTTTTGTTTAATCAGGGGTTTTCTCTACTGTGTATTTTTTTTGTTCAGATGCAATGTTGATCTTTTCTCTATAAACATCAAAAAAGAAAAATGTTTCCTTTAGCCAAGATTAAAGTTCTTCTTGTTCCTGAACACCCAAGAAACACCTATGAAACTAAGAATTTATGGTGACAACTTCCGCTTTTATCGCTTTCATCTTGACAAAAAAAACAACAGTAATCATTTCCCATTCTTAAATGCTTGGCTACCACAAATATGGGCTCCTGTCCCACTGCAGATTTTCCAGATAGAAAGGGCAGCTCTGGCACAAAGACAAGGCGCCTCTCTGAGTGACCAGTTTTCACAGCTATGATTGTTGCTTAAAATGCTCCCTGAATGATGAAGGGAAATAGCACCACCATTACTGTCAGGATGTGCTTTTGATGTGATTCGTAAGTTAGGCCCAGTTAAACAGATTTTGTGTTTGAATTGATTGTAATGTTTTTTTAAATTATAATTATCACAGCCACAGGAAAGCAAGAAAATGCAAAAGACAGTATTGGATTGTTGTCAGGACATTGAAAAATGTGCCAAAGATTAGTGACTGATCTAAAATACAATATAAGAGCCATATATATATATATATATATATATATATATATATATATATATATATATATATATATATATATATATATATATATATATATATATATACACATACACACACACACACACTATACACTCATGTGTACCTAGGAACATCTATGTTGTAGCTCATCCAGCTTTATGCATTTTAATGCATTCCGGATTTTGAGATATTTGTATGCCTATTAGCTATGAAGTGAGTAATATATCACTATAGTAACTATAGCCGTATTGTCAAATCAGATCCATCTATCGAGTTTTATTGACATTTACTGGATGGAATAAGTATAGAAACATAAATGTAATAAAATCCCAGGAGATCTTCAGCAGTTAGAGAAACACTTATGCCAGACCATCTACTTATTTCATTCTAATCTTTTATCTGTGCACTATATTAGAGCAGTGCACCACCCGTTTGCCTGTTAAAACTATGTTCTATGTTTTGCAATAAAACAGAATTTCATTTGCCTTGTAGAATTCCCACATTAATTCTGTCATTTTCATCTTTAAGACATGTACCATTCAACTAGACTTGTACCATTCATTTAGTTACATATAAAACTAAGAAAACTGCCACCTTAAAGCCATTTATTATCTTCTGCTAGAAGACATCAATTATTTGAAGTGCTGTGCAGCTACTTAGAGAAGTCCATAAATATTTTTAAATCTTTGGACTTTTTTTAATGATGAATGTGTACAAAACATAGCCATTCTAAAATAATTTAAAGTATCTCAAATCATCTCTCGGATGTGTAAGCAGTTGCATTGTGCACCTTTTATTTTGTCATCAAGTAGAATTTTAGAATGTGAAGTACAGCAATGTCCAAGGACATAAGTTTTTAATCAGAAATAATCACCAATAAGTGCAGACGTGTGTGTGTGTGTGTGTATGTATATATATATATATATATATATATATATATATATATATATATATATATATATATATATACACACATATACACACATATATATATATATATATATATATACACACATATACATACACACACACACACAACAGGGTCTAAAAGTCATAGACTACTCCAAACATAGATGTCTGTTATATAGTTCTCATATATAATAGTGTACTAAATTTTTAACCACATGATCAACATAAACTGACTAAAAAAAATGTGAAAAAAAAGTTTGAAAAAAAACTTACATACTGTACATTTTAAATTGTATTAATATTTGGCTCCAAAAGGAAGGATGGCTTATGTATTTCAAATAATTACTTTATATCAATCAGCAGCACTATTGCCAATAGTGAGTAACAATAAAGAATATTTAATGGTTTGGATTTGTCCTGAGGCCCCAGTAAGCCCCAGTTACATTCCCTTAAGGTTGTGATCCCTAGTCTTAACCCTAGGTAAGGTCAGAAATTTATTCATGTCAAGCCAAGTTTTTTTCAAACCAAACATGGTGTAGTCTTTGTTCTCACTTTTACTATTTAGCAGTTTATGTGTTCTTCATTCATCAGAGTTTATTCAGCACATTGACCATGATATTAGTGTGTGTATAAAGTAAATATAAATATAAAACATAAGCATAGAGAGAGAGTTAAAATCTGTCTGTATAAATAGTTATAAAAAAAAATCATAAAAATTAAAAGACTAAAGCATGAAAATCAGTTTTAAACCTTATTCCACCCCCACTACACTTTACTGTGGTGTTCGCAAATATAATTTTCATCTGTCATCATAATGATCAAACCTAATTATTATTAACTTAAAATTTTCACTTCACCAGAGCCCAACATTGCCACATACTTCCAGGACCAAGAAGTAGTTGTTTGGATTATTTAGTGCTGCGATCTAGGGTTGCCTCATTTGGTCAAATACAGTCATAAATACTGCTCAGCATGATGACCCTGCTTTCAGCGTCTGACTCTATTAACCACCAGTTGTGATGGTGTCCCTTACAAGACATATTCCAATATTTTATATCGGTTACTGTATCTTCCATACTGAAGGGGGATCAAGCCCTAGCCAAACATATATAGTCATAATTCAGAGGCCTTTGCCTTTTTGCCACAGATAATTGAAACGGCATTCATAAGTGGGAGCTAGCCACTCGGTCTGCATCATCTGCTATAACAAAAAAATTGCTCAGCCAACCTTTGATTCTACCCCTTCTGTAAAAATCCTAGGCCATGAACGTGTAGCTGTAGTCAGGTTTAATTTGTTATCCCAGCAACCTGGCACTTCTGAGCCCCCTTACAAGACCAGTTCACTAGTTTGATCCCTAAATTCAACAAAAACTCAGATCAATTGACAATCTGCTGCACCCAAATATTCCCCTATTTTTTTTCTTTTCTTTTTTTAGTGTGGTTAAAAAAAATAAATAAATAAATAATTGTTATTGTAAATAAACAAAAAAATAGATAAAGTTATAACAAATTTAAGTAATAAAAAAATATTTTGCAAGCTTAATAAATCTAGGCTGCCACTCGCTCTCTATTATTCATTCAACCAAATGTTTGCAAAGGTATGGCTACTTTCAAATTTTTTAATTCTGTAAAATCTCAGCTAATAAAAAAAATTGGCTTTTTTTGACAAAATAGTTAAAAGTGATTGAAAGATGCGACTAAAAGGGACAAGATTCTTTCAATGTAGCACTTCTAGACGTCACCTCATATTGTTTATCATCAGGGTGTGAACTTACACCTGGCATTAGTTGCCAGTAGCTTTTACTTTTAACCATGTGGCCCCAAAGCAAGGAAAGAAGCCAAAACTGGGAGCTGTAAAGTAAGACCTCCACAGGAAGCCATCCAAAAACAACAGAACAGTGAAAATTTGACCCTGACACCATGTCTTATCCCAACTCAAATTTCAGAATAAACAATGTGTGTTCAGATTGTTGGGGTTAAAATTCATTTGTAGGGCAAATAAATATTTTGGTTAAGTCACATTTTAGTACCTTTAATTTACATACTAGGGTTAAGGTAAGAGAAAATCAGAGCACCCTAGGAAACAAAGAGACCCCCGGAGAACATACAAATGCCACACAAAAATACACAGGCCACCCACCCTGAAATTTTAACACATGGTGGCCTACTGAACCACAATGCCTCACATTTACTTTTAGG
>JAFMOD010000298.1:289453-303089 GCA_019802435.1 Corydoras maculifer | reverse complement strand
AAATTCATTTGTAGGGCAAATAAATATTTTGGTTAAGTCACATTTTAGTACCTTTAATTTACATACTAGGGTTAAGGTAAGAGAAAATCAGAGCACCCTAGGAAACAAAGAGACCCCCGGAGAACATACAAATGCCACACAAAAATACACAGGCCACCCACCCTGAAATTTTAACACATGGTGGCCTACTGAACCACAATGCCTCACATTTACTTTTAGGTAAATATCTGATTGTTTTCATGTTTATTCAATTGTATTAACCACAGTTTTATAGATTAATCAACTATTTATGTTTTAATTTTAATATTTTCAAATCTCTTTGAGTGACCTGCATTAAAAAACATCCTGCAGAGTTATTGAGTTACAACATTAATGCAATATGGGTGAAAGTGCTCTTGAAACCGACAGTAAGCAACAACAGGAGAATTTAAACCAGAAATGTTACCTGAAAATAATAATGAAATACAGTATTCTTATTTATTTAACCTAAAACAAGGCAAAATAACAGCTATAATATGATCATGTATAGAAAAAGAATTGAGTGACTGAGAATGCATCGGCCACTTGTGCAAGGTTCTCTGAATAAAATTTATGTAAATTATGACTTATAAAAGCAACAGATTCTTGATAAACATTTTCCTCACACTCTTTCTTGTTGTACCTCTGATTTACTTTGGTTCTATCAGTAAGTGTCTGCTGTTCTCCTGGGTGGAGTTTCCATGTTCTCCCTGTGTTTACTCCGGGTCCTCCTGTTTCCTCCCACATGGAATGGATGAGTCCATGCTCTCAAAACAGGTCAAAATGGAATTTGTCAAAACAATGTTTGTTTTAAACTGATTTTAATATCAATGTCTAGAATTTTACGTCTTGACTCTTATTGGGACAGTCGACCACAAACCCATCAATTTATTATCTTCCGTTTTATGCCCATTCAGGGGAGAACATCTTGAGCGCTGTGCAGAAACACCCAGGACAGGTTTCCAATCTATCGCTGGGCACACATTCACTCACGCAGACACACTCTATATGGGGCAATTTTAAGAATTCAATTGACCTTGATCAATGTTTTTGGACTGTGGGAGGAAACCGGAGAACCCAGAGAACCCGGAGGAAACACACGCGGACACGGGGAGAACATGGAAACTCCACGCAGATTGGGATTCGAACCGGGAATCCCTAGTGCTGAGAGGCGAACGTGCTAACCACTAAGCCACCTGCCGCCCTCGATCAAAAACCACGCCTGTAAATATAAAAAAAAAATCCACTTTGGCAAAATTAGTATTATATGAAACTAGACAACCTACACTTTCCAGTGATACCAACCATGATACGACTAAAGGTACAGTTTGCTTCAGCCATACACAAAAAAAAACTTCATAACGATTTACATTTCCCCCAATTCATGTCATGATTTGTGTTTATGTCTGTGCTTAAAATGAAAACTTATTATTTTGGCATCAAATCATGCTGTTTCCTTACCTTGTTAGGAGCATTTTGAGACTTTTTGTAATAAAATCCGACCAGAATTGGCGACGTATGAGGCTCCAATGCAGGTGCTGTTCCACAGCCCTGTATTGTGACTATAGTTGTTTGGACGCCATTTTGTCTGTGTTACGTTTCGCACCGATTTATAAACATGTCTCCGAAAAATCTCCACATGTCAAGCTTTCCGACGATTCCTCACATTCTATTTAGATCTGTGTTTTTGAGGAGCTTGTCTTTCGTGTAATTTCGGTTGTTTTTGCGCAGGCCAAACGACATGAGGCGCGGCGCGCAGACATAAAGCTGGATATTAATGATCCCTGCGTGGATTCTCGTGTTTTTTGCATCTCGTGGTCATTGTTTATTATCATAACAATGTCATCAGGACAAGGTCAATTAAAATGCAGCGTCGTGGAACCCTGGAAGAGATTTGAAATCGGAGTTATGTAAAAGTTCAGACACTTCATACACGATATGGAGGAGAATGTCAAAAGCATTGATTCAGTCTATAAGTAAATTATATATTTTAATTATTCATTGTATTTTAAACATTTTTGCTGTACCTTTTTTAAGTTGTACTAGTAATGCAACGTAGCATCTATTATGTATTTGCTCATGTGGTCATACATTCATTCATTCATTATCTCCCGCTTTATCCTCTATTAGGGTCGCGGTGGGGTTCCCCATGCCCATCCAGGGGAGAACGTCTCAGGCGCTGGGCAGATAGACCCAGGGCAGGAGGCCAATCCATCGCTGGGCACACACTCACTCACACACTCTATATGGGGCAATTTTGAGAATTCAATTGACTTGATCCATGTTTTTGGACTGTGGGAGTGTTTATGTGTATGTCTGCATCTAATCTGATATATTCAAGCACTAGGGATTCCCCATTCGAATACCAATCTGGGTGGAGTCTCCATGTGTCCGCGTGGGCATCCTCTGGGTTCACCAGTTTCCTCCCACAGTCCAAAAACATGGATCAAGGTAAATTGAATTCTCCAAATTGCCCCATATATAAAGTGTGTTTGTGTGTCTGTCTGAGTGAGTGTGTGCCTAGCGATTGGCACCCTGTCCTGGGTGTATCTGCTCAGCGCCCGAATCTCCATCTCCCTTGGATGGGCATGGAGAACCTCCCGCGACCCTAGTAGAGAATTAAGCGGTAGATAATGGATGGATATATTCATCATGCCTATTTAAGTTCCATTAAAACTTTTAAATAGAAGCATAAGTCTCTGTGAATAAAAAGCTCCCCATCCCTTTATTCTCATCATCCTTTGTTTTGTGTAATGTGCATGCTTTTTCAAAAGCCTGATTCAAACTTATTGATATGCACTTATTGTAGTTTTAAAATTTAGTTATTAATCAAGGAAATGATATGCCATAATTCTTATTAGTATGTCCACAGCAACATGACTTTTTATGACCCATCTTTGTTTTTTTAGTGAGGACGATGATGATGAAGATGACAAAGATGTATACTGCCTTCTATTTTTAAAAAAAATATTTATTATTGAGTGCACATAATTCTCTATTTTTTGTTATACATTTAATTTAATGCTCTAAATTGCCCCATATACTGTGTGTCACTGTGCCCAGCGATGGATTGGTGCCCACGACCCTAGTAGAGGATTAAGCGGAATATAATGAATGAATTAATTAATGTTAAACTTTCATTCAACTTTGATATCTTTTCTTATTTGTTATTCACTCTGGATTAATAAAAGACACGCAGGAATATAGCAAACAAAAATTTGTTGGTTTACATTTTCATTTTGTGCATGTACACAGAGACATCCTCCTGCATACTTTATTGAGCACACCTTAACTATTGCATGTTCTTAATCACCCATTAATCTCTCAGTTGTAGCCAGTTTTAGACCACAAGGCTTTAGTGCTTATTGCAAAGAGTTAATATTCATCTTTCTTGATGTATCCTTCTCTGATTCATTCCTTCTTTGTTGTATCTTCTGTAGCTAAGCAACCATTTGAAGAGTAGACATGGTGTTTAACTGGCACATGTGACCCCAGAGTTTGTAAACCATGAGTGTTACGCATCCCCCAGACGTTTCAGATAGAAAGCTTGTCTGGATGTTTAGTACTCTGGATTTTTAAGTATTAATGTGGACTTGGCACACATCCTGTGCTTCCTAATAACATTACATACTGATGAACTCAGCTGAAGTTGTCAGTGATAGACTAACCTGATGTTAGAAATAACACCTTGTTCCACCAGTTGCCTGACAGCACTGTGAAAAAGTCTATTCATCGCTGCTCTTTACCTCCTACTCACTCCCTCACTTATCATCTCTGCTACTAAATCCATCAGACAGGACTCTCACAGGTATGTCTAATCCTCCCCTCCAGCAATCGTCTTCTTGCAGTCACATAAACTCATCATGCAGTGTATAGTAAAATCATATGCACATCTGCTTAGTGCAGCAGTATTTTTAGTTCACATAAGGCAATTTGTGTCCAATTCTATAAACAAAAACAAAATGTACCAGTTCTAGTTTTTAGGGTTAAAAATGTTGACCAATGTTTTGTCCTGTGTGACCACAAATCATTTCGTCACCATGGTGTCAGCTGAGATGTTATTCCATTTAAGATAAAAATAACTTTTGTACAAAATGCAAATTGTCAAGTTTGTTATGGTACTGACAATTACCAAAAAGAAACTGCTCTCCTGATACTTTTGCAATTTTTCTCTAATTTCTTCAGTAAACTAAAAGTAAACCATTCATTCATTCATTATCTCCCGCTTTATCCTCTATTAGGGTTGCGGTGGGGTTCCCCATGCCCATCCAGGGGAGAACACCCATCCATGCTTTTGGACTGTGGGAGGAAACCGGAAAACCCGGAGGAAACCCACGCAGACACGGGGAGAACATGGAAACTCCACTCAGATGGGGATTCGAACCCCTAGCGCTGAGAAGCAAACGTGCTAACCACTAAGCCACCGTGCCGCCAAAAGTAAACCAACTCCTGCAATTTACTTTTAAGCAAAAACAAAATTATTCAAATATTTTAATGTCTAATATAAAAGTCAAACTACTACATGTTTAGTTCTTCCAAAGATTACAATATATTATCTTGCTTGTCATTATTTGATAATCTGCATATTTACCTACAACAAACATTTAAGAGATGCAATCCCATACCAGAGTTCATTCATTATCTTCCGCTTTATCCTATATTAGGGTCGTGGGGGGCTCCCCATGCCCATCCAGGGGACAACGTTTCGGGCGCTAGGCAGACACACCCAGGACAGGGCACCAACCTATCGCTGGGCACACTCACTCTACATACTCTACATGGGGCAATTTCTAGAACTCAATTGACTTGATCCATGTTTTTGGACTGTGGGAGGAAACCCATATGGACACAGGGAGAACATGAAAACTCCACCCAGATGGGGATTAGAACCGGGAAGCCCTAGCGCTGAGAGGCGAACGTGCTAACCACTACGCCACTTTGCCGCCCCATACCAGATTTATGATTTGCCATTAGCAACATTACAAGTTTTTACAATTTTGAGATTGGCCTAATCCAGTAGATCAGCTACATTGGTAATTTAGTTCTATCATCAACCTATCACACCTGTTCTAGCTAATTAACTTCTTAATATGTGCTTGATTAGGTGAGCAGCATGTTAGTGTCAAAGCCAGGTTTTATGACCACTCCTTTAGAGCTAAAAAAAAAAAGGAATTTAAATCAGTGATGCTGACCTTATGATACCTGCTCATCCAAAGTGCAGCATATATTTACATCTTATTTGAGATTAGTTTGTTCATTAGCCTAAATACTGCAATGAAAAACAGTCATTTTAAATTGTCACATTTATTAATTAACTTTTATAAAAATGTCAGTTAATTAAGTTGCTTAAGTCATAAAAAGATAAATGTGTTTACTTTTTATAGTTATCCATTTGCTTCTTTTTAGGCTTAATCTCAAATATTTTTTTGCACATCTAATGTACTCTAGAGTGTGATTGTAAATATTTGATACTCTATGTGGAATGCATATGGTCCAGTTTATTTCAAGTTATTTATATTATACTTTATTCAGTTGTGCACTGGCTCAAAGCAGCTTCACAATGTTTCTAAACCTGAGCTCCCAAAGAGCATGCTGAAGCCACGGTGGTAAAACTCTGCGCTTTTTGTTGGTTTTTCAGATGTCAAGCTTAAAGTCCTCTCAGGTTATTGCTGTAGTGATCTGGCAGTGTTATGGATGCTGATGATACCTTAAAGTAAAACATAAGAAAAGCAGTGTAGTGTACAGTAGGTCATTTTTTACTTTCAATTTCAGTCTTGTGTTTCTTTTTAAAAAAAAAATTAAATTTACTTAATTTAGATTGTTTCTTGGACATGCTGATGAATCAACAAAAATGTTACAACTAGTGAAAAAAAGTAAACTACTTATAATATGAGATCTGCGCTACTATGTATGCTACTGTAGCCCAACATAATGGTGCACAAATATGCTTCAAGTTGTAATTGATGGTGCCCCGTGTACAGGGCTACCCACCACTTGTGTGTGTGTGTGTGTGTGTGTGTGTGTGTGTGTTTCACTACATGGATGGGTTAAATGTTGGATGAATTTGTCTGTACTACTGTGTAAGCACAGTAGGCAAAATAGATCACTTTGTCACTTTGTTTTAGTCTAAACATTATGCTTGTTTTGTTTCAATTTGTTTTGTTTGCCCGAATAGTTTTATTATAGTATAGTTTTAATTATAATAAAGGAATAATTGTCTTTTGCACTGATAAAATCTGCTTAGTCCATTGCCTGCCTAAATATTTCACCACCCACTACCTACAGCAGTCATACATGTCCTAATGGTGCAACAGGGGGTTATTCAAGTGCTTACATTTAGTTATTTAGCAGACGCTTTTATCCAAATTGACAGAGAAATGAGAGAACAACACAACTCCATAGTTATGGAAAAAACAGCTACACGGTTGAGAATTAGCACCACTGTGAGGTTGAATCACTGGGCAAGATTCATCACTGGAGCGAAGTGAACATGTTGGAGTGTATTTTAGAAAGATAGGTAACAATGGTCAATCCAAATGTATTCTTAAATTTAATGCAAACTATTGGTGAGTCTAGAATGATATGGAAGCAGGATATAGCATGGCATTGATGTAATTCTATCATATTTTTGGCTGTAATAATCTTGATCGATTTAGTTTTAATTATGTCAACAAGACCAGCAATGGATTTGAAACATTCATTCATTCATTCATTATCTCCCGCTTCATCCTCTATTAGGGTCGCGGTGGGGTTCCCCATGCCCATCCAGGGGAGAACGTCTCGGGTGCTGGGCAGATAGACCCCAGGACAGGGCGCCAATCCATCGCTGGGCACACACTCACTCACACAGACACACTCTATATGGGGCAATTTTTTTTTGAGAATTCAATTGACTTCATCCATATTTTTGGACTGTGGGAGGAAACCGGAGAACCCGGAGGAAACCCACGCAGACACGGGGAGAACATGGAAACTCCACCCAGATGGGGATTCAAACCGGGAATCCCTATCGCTGAGAGGCAAACGTGCTAACCACTAAGCCACCGTGCCACGATTTGAAACATTATTTGCAATATTTTATTTTCCACATGTAAACAAAGCAGATATTAATTCCTTTTTGATATTTATTTATTTAATTAAAAACTTTTGAAACACATTACATATTGAAATTGAAGCTCTATATAACTAGAATGTTCACACCCTTCATTCAAGCTGAAAAAAACACCGCAGCCACATTTTGCTGCTAAACATGTCTTTATGTGACATATATATAGGCTCTGTGGACAAACTGACTGTCACATTCAGCCACTCTCATACGCTGCTGATATAGCTCACTTTCTTTGGCTATCATGCTTTGAATGCATTTCCGTCTTGTGCAAGCCTGTCTGATAATGACCTTTGTACCTCACCATATACAGGGCCTCCACAAGCATACCCTCACACGGGGGAGTAACAGAGGTGCTGACGGCCCATGACAGAGAGTGTGTACAGTAATCAAGAGGCCAGTCACATCCTGCTGACTTTCCTCTCCAACCCATCAGGCCTCACCTCTCAGCTTCCTTCTCCAGATTAGCTCTCCTGTTTCCTGAGCAGCGATTAAAATGATGCTAAAAGAGAGGACAACATAACTGTGACTCTTGTGACCCACAGACAGAAGTGAAAAACTTGTCTCAGCTGTATTATATTTCTGTGAATACACTGTTTTAGTACATTCATTTGTTTAATTGTTCAATCTATGAAAATATTACTAGAAATCAGACAACAATAAAGTAGATAGTTGTCTCTTTTAGAAATGCATTGCAAAGTTATTTTTTTTATATCTATCACCTGTTGAATTTGAAATGTTGGCCTGGTTCTACCATAGCTTCATCTGAAATAAACAGATATCCTGTGGAATTTTGTTCTGGTGTTAAGGGACATAGAACATACACACACTATCCAACATCAAGTTCCTTGCCTTTGTCTTGCTTGCTGTGACACCCCTGCATCCGGCTTGTTTTATCAGTAAACCTTAGTGCAACAGTGACATGCCCGAGGAAGCACCAAAGACCACCATGTCAGTAAACTTTCCTCTTCAGCTGACAGACTGTCCTTCCATTGGCTTGATGACAGCTTGACTCATAGTTCTGGCCATAATTGATTAAAATGTATGCCTTTGCTATGTGCATTATGCTGTTATTTTTATGTTTTAGGCAGTACAGTTTTTGGTTAACACATCTACACATTTATCCAAACAAAACACTTATATACCATGACAAGTATTCATTTCAAATCAAGCATGAAAATAGCTTCATCTAGAAATATGAACCCAAAGGCAATACTAACATCGCCTGATCAACATTATGAAACCAAAATATAATCATAAAAAAGAATGCTAAAATAATTTGAAGTCTGCAGAATAATCATTACAGTTAATTGTACTGTATCTAATAAGATATTAAGTATTAACCTTTTTTTCCCTTTGTGGTTGGATGTACTATAATTGTGACTTTTAGGAAGTTTCCCACGAAAGCTGAAAGTGCATTTTGCAGTGCACTGCAGTTTTTTGATTATTGTGTATTGCAGATGGTTTTGCTTTTACAGTAGGTTCCATGTGCTTTTTTTAGTCAAGCTATGGAACTCTGATTCATTTCTAACCTTTCAAAAAACTCTTTTTTTCTTACTTTATGTTTGTCAGATAACAAGGACCAATACTGGAATTAACATTATAACCTTTTGTTATGAATAATGAGAAATGGGTGAGACGGCATAGAGACAACAGTTATTCTTCTCAGTGGTGAACAAAAGACTATTCGTGCATCTGATATGTGTCTGGGTTTGATTTTCTTGTTTCATTTTCATCATCACTTATTTTAAGATATTAAAGTTGCAGCATGGAGTTTCACTCTCAATACCATCTTTTTAAAGCATGTTGCTTATACAAGACCTTTAGAAATTAACATAGCCATTTGTAACTTACATTATTGGGTGCTTTAGGTTCAAATGTGACATGAGGCTGACAAACCGATAGCCCTATATATTAGGTCAGGTCATACACTCTCCTACACTTCAGGTGAAGTGCTTGTGATGGGATGAGTAATTGTGAGCTCTTTTCAAGTCACCGAGGTGGTGGAACGTACGACTGAACTTGTGGGCCGAAGTGTTTGCTTGTTTTTCCACCCTTGTTGAGTGCTTGGTTCATTTCTGTGGTTGTCTGAGTGTCTTTTGTTGTTTTACAGCTGGCTTGAAGAACCGGGGAAAGATTAGTCACTAGCCAAAACAGGCACTGTTGATTACAGCCTGCTGCATTTTAGAGGTTTCGCTAACAACTTCCAAGGAATATTTATTGGTGGGCTTAGAAAACATTTTAATGAGAGATTCAAAGAAATAACTTGAATGCTAACATCTTCAAGGGTCCATTGAATAGAATAACTAAGGGCTAGTCACGGACTAGGGCTTTAAGATGGACTAATATATAACAAGAAAATTTAATTTGAAATATGAATCTATATAGAGTTACAATCCCAATTTAGTCTCGTTTGGCAACAAAGAATTGTTAATATATACTACATAACCTTATTTCAAAAATTGGGGACATGCACAGGTAAAGAACCAGGCATGTGGCCTGTTATTTTATGTATACAATATGGACACTGACTATTACATATTAGCACTTCTCCACTTAACTACCCTGCAGACCCCTAGAAATCTGGAGCCTAGCCAACTCCCAAACACAAATATCTGTTCCACATAGCAATGTGTGATTCATCACTTTAGAAAACATGGTTCTACTGCCCTAGAGGCCAATTGTGGCTTGCTTTACCCCTCTTTGTGGCATGAACTAAATCATTTAGCACTTCAGCGCAGCTGCTACCCATAGACACCCGTATCAAGACGCTTCCCAAAGACAAGACAAATTTATTTATTTTTAAAAGACAGAAAGTGAAAATACATACAGAAAATGTGCAAGTTATGTTTAAAACAAGAGGTACATACAAATGTAATATAAATAAACACACACATAAAAAAAGCATTTACTCAAAGTTATGACCAGTATTCACGTAGGTACATAAAATAATTGCTGCATAGAATTTAAAAAAAAAATATTTGAAACAATACTTGATCATTAGGAAAGATTCATTCCATTACAAGCCAGTTATTGAGTTAAACATTGTGTCTAGAAAACACGCTACAATGTACAGTAACATGGTGCTCCAGGATCAGGATTGTGAAACAGTGAATTGACACATCGTCAACATGAAACAAGCTTCTGCCATATTTAAACTACGGACAGGATCTTCTCTTTTTCTGCAGGATGTTAACACCTGGTGCAAATCACTCGTGATGGGACCACCGTCTATGAGTGGGAGCATGGCAAACACTCTTGACTCTTAAACAGGTGCTACGGTTTGAGTTTCAGGCCAGTCAAAACTTCTGCACCCCTGAAACTAGCATGAATCACTGAACCACTCAGCAGTCATCTGACTAATAGTTACTAAGGTATTTTAATACAGAAACAACCTATAAACATTCCTGTCATTGCAGGTTATAGGAAAGGTCCAATGGTTTACATTTACTGTGATATGATTTCAATACAATGTAGTGGCACCATAGGAATTAGGTTGGTTTAGGTTCTTTCTGTGTGGCTATGGCATTTTCTCCCTGTGTCTGGGAGGATCTTTTTTTCCTTTGTGTCCCTGTTCTCTCTGCTGCCATCCTACAGGCCAAGGTGAACTGAAATAGTGAATTACACTAGGTGGGGAATGTATGCATGTATGTGTTTGTCTGTGAGTCTGCCTTGTGATGGAATGGAAAAATGTTCATGGTGTTTTCTCACTTCAAGGAATGTCCTGGAATTGGCTTCAGAATTGGCTTCGGAAAAAGACACTAAATGGGGTAAGTGGCTAAAAATATCAATCAATAAATAAATTAAATTGTCCAATTTGCAAATAAGGAATACACAGAAGAAGGTAAAGTGAGGCAAAAAATAGCCATTCCAAAGCATACATTTTATTATTATTTAATCACATTTTCTTGAGACTTAAAACCCTGAAACCCTAGTTTGCAAACCATTATTGGAGAATAGAGAGGGGTATATAGACCACACCATATGCCAGTATGCAAAAAGATACTGTCCTGGGTATTAAATCAGTTTTCATAGAAAGTTGGATTGATTGATGGATCGATACTTAATTTATTCATAAAATAAAAAAAATTAAAAAATTATTTTTGACAAATGAAAATGTTATCTCTAATGAATAGTATACAATATTTGAAGATCATTATATAATCTAATAAAAGCTGTATGAATTTAATTTAATTTGATAGAAGGGGACGGCACAGTTGCTTAGTCATTAGTGCGTCTGCCTCTCAGTGCTAGGGATTGCTGGTTCGAATCCCAATCTGGGTGGAGTTTCCATGTTCTCCCTGTGTCCGCATGGGTTTCCTCCGGGTTCTCCAGTTTCCTCCCACATTCCAAAAGCATGGATCAAAGTCAATTGAATTCTCCAAATTGCCCCATATGAGTGTGTCTGTGTGAGTGAGTGTGTGCCCAGTGATAGATTGGCACCCTGTCCTGGATGTAGCTGCCCAGCGCCCAAAACATTCTCCCCTGGATGGGCATAGTACAGGATAAAGCGGAAATTAATGAATTAGTCAAAAGACATCAGCCATTTTACAAAATACAGTCTTATTTTTATTTATGTACATGGGATCCATATGTCAGGACCAGTGCAGCTTGTTATCTAATTTAACTGTGAGACCAAGAACAATTTCTTTAACCTTTGAAATATTAAGTTGTCCAATATATAGTTGTAAATCCAGAAATTGTCCATGTTGCCATATTCTGCTTACATCCTTTGTATCAGACATGCAATTATTTAGACATACATACTCTTGTCTATAAATTAGATAATCTGTAATCCAGGGGAGTAGCATCACTCACCCAGCATCTTCATAATCATACCCAGTGTCTGAGTTTGTATTAAAGGCACATAAAAAGTTAGAAAATGTAATCCTCATGCTAGCATTAGCAGTGTCAAAATGAGCTTATGTCCTCTGTGACATATAGATGATAGCAGCATTCACACTGTATTTGGCTGCTATTCAATCTTTAAAGGGTCCATGTATGCCCTCACTCAGAGCCTGATGTCGCTCTAATATGGAGTTGCTCTAATAGTCGCTCTAATGTATGGAGTAAGGGCTACAGGCCTATAATCATTTGAGCTTTGTTGAGTGACTGTTTTTGAAACAGGGAAAAGGCATAAAGCTTTTCATAAAGTGGGGAATCCTTTGTAGATGCAAGTTTAGGCTAAATAAGTGTGAGAATTTCACACAGCTGATTTGAAATCTTCAACAGCCAAAAGCACATTCCTTCAGCTCCGACTGTTTTTCTTTGCTTAAGACACTGTATTTCCCTCCTCACCTAAAATAAGTTAAATGTAATGGGTAAGGTTAAGAATGAAATGGTGGGGAGGCACTGTGTGCCACAAGCAGCAGGCTTAGTGGGCTGTTTAATCTGTCAAAAAAGGCAAACATATTCATGTCCTCAGCCGGGTTCTGTTTTTGCAACTCATATTCCTTACTTTCCAAACCTGTGACTCTTTAATGGGATTCCAGGCCTAACACACAACTTCCTGCTGCAATCTCAATCATTGATTTCATTTGTACTTCCCACTTTATATGGGTAGAATAATATATATGGATAGTATGCATGTAAATATTGTTCATATGTAACAGTGCATAAAAGTAAAAGTACATAACTTTATCCTATTTTTAATAATAATAACAACATGATGATGGTCCTGAAAAAGAAACGTCTCCAAAGCCAGTTGATTGTAAACATAGTGCTCTATTTCTTAAGGGAAACATTACATAATCTCTGACTAGGGGGCTTTTATCAACACAGTCACTGCTTTACATTCTGTATAATACCATATAAATAGTCAAACAATGTATTACTTATAGAAGCAGTTATTTTAGCTTGTAGAACAAATTTGTTTTTATAAGTAACACTATGAATTGCCTTTTAGTATGCCAGGCCTTTCTCACCACTACTTACAGTAGCTGTATATTTCTGTTTAATGGACTAAGGAGATGTTTTATGTATGTTTGATAATAGTGGTATATGTTTACTTTGTTTATTCATTTGATTTACTATAAGTAGGTACATTTCTGGTTTTACCCAAATGGACAATAATAGTACCAAAAATATTTAAAAATAGGAATTATTAAAAAGGACATTGATTTGATATGTGTGAACCTTCATCGGTACAGCACTTTACAAAATCTATGGTAAAACACCCGTTTAATCAACTATATGAATCCTCATGCACATGCCTAAATCCTCCTGTATGTTGTAAGCCGATACAGTAACCATATGCCCATGAATATCACTTATTCAGTTTTGCGTGGACTCTGGACTCGCCCTCCCCAAAATGGTGTTGTATTTCCAAGGTCTGGGTATTAAGCTGTACTTTTCCCCCAGGATTAGGGAAAAGTACTACCGATGTCTATCCCATCCCTGCTCTCTCACTGTCTCCTGCTACTTCTTTTCCACTTACCCTGGTATTATTTCAGCAGATTAGTGATGTGTTTGTGTTGACAGCTGCTGATGCTGGATTAGATTGTGTATGAAGCA
>JAFMOD010000298.1:228289-289195 GCA_019802435.1 Corydoras maculifer | reverse complement strand
GACTCGCCCTCCCCAAAATGGTGTTGTATTTCCAAGGTCTGGGTATTAAGCTGTACTTTTCCCCCAGGATTAGGGAAAAGTACTACCGATGTCTATCCCATCCCTGCTCTCTCACTGTCTCCTGCTACTTCTTTTCCACTTACCCTGGTATTATTTCAGCAGATTAGTGATGTGTTTGTGTTGACAGCTGCTGATGCTGGATTAGATTGTGTATGAAGCACAGAGGATGAGGACTGTGTCTGTGTCTGTATGAGTGTGTTGTGTTGATCCTTTGCACCCACATCATTAATCTAAACTTTGTCTGCTTTATAATAACACTTTTGAGCAAACCTGTTAAGTACAAACTGGTTCTGATTCTAAGTTTGTTTTGCTGTGTGAGTCCATAAGAATCTGAAAAAATCAGTTCCTGAAATGCAAATTTCTGAAAAAGATGGCTGACTTTCATATGTTAGTGATTTTTTAATTTGCATAGTCTGGGATGGGAGAAATTAAAGCTGTTTTTTGTGTTTTGAGTTTTGTATATATTTAATGCAGCCCTGTCTATAAGCCCTGAAGGTTTAAAAATAAATGAAAGTAAAATGTTAGCAATAGTAGTGTAGCTTTATGTCAAAAACAACCCTATTATTGTGTTTTGATGTCTTCTTTGTTTACTATAACTCAAAAAATGACCCTAAATTAAAATTATATACAGGTAGAGATATTAGCTTTTTTGTTTCAGCTTTGCAGATTCCCTCCCTCACCTAGTCACATAGATTTTATACAGAACTACATTTCTAAACATGTCGCAAGAAGTGCGATCATGCAACAAATGTGTGCGCATGTAAGGACTCACATGGTTGCAGTGTGGTCAACCTTTCCCCAGGTCCTTGATGACTTGTTCTCTCACTTCCCCTTTCCAATAATTCACCAACTTACACTGACTTGGACATTACACCCAGCTCCCCTTTTCCATTAATAGATTGAAGCAACATTTTCAACATAGAGCAGATTCATTTTTGTATAATTTGTACCAGTTAATAAGACTATGCTACATGTATATCAAATATATAATAATCATACCTTCAAATATGCACTGTAGAAATCAGTTCCATGAGAAACTTTTAAATGTTTTAAAACTGCAAAAAACTCCTCAAATCGTTTGATGAATCTTTAAAATGCCTAAAGTGCTATGATAATCTTTCACTCTTAATCTGATGGCTCCTTTAAAGTTTAAAACTGAAGTACATTTTAAATAAAGCCTGTAAACTACTTCAAAGAAGCCAAAAAAGAAGAACACTCTTAGACTATAGTCATACTCCGGCAGTTAGAGTGTATGGATACCAATATGTTGTCAAGATGTGGAAATAACTTCTTGTAAACTCCTCTTAAATCCTTTAGTGGTACTTTGGATTTCAGTTAGGTACAATTGTAACAAAGAATTTCACTGATTCATAAACGTAGGCTTCCATAATCTTCCGTAATCTTTATAAATGTCTTTAGGGCTTTAACACATGGAGCAAAACTAATAGTAAAATAATAAATTCTGAATAAAATGATAAATATGCAATAAAGGGAATGAAAAATATTTGTTTAGTTGCATGCAATAACTATGTCAACATGATCAGGTGGGATAGCATAACAAATTCATGTTACGTTCAACTTGTGTACGTGTGTGTATTTTTTATAATATCCTGCTGAATTCCCAAGAATCTAAGATTCATAAAATGATTATGGTCTGTTTGTGGTTTGAATGTAGGAGCAATACATCTCGCGAGAGTCAGCATCACTTTCTCAGGTCTGCGCGGTCCTCACAATTCAGCTGCAAATAGAGATGCGTTCCTAGAATAACCAGAAAGAGAGCGTGTGGGTAAATAACAGTTAAAAAGCACGGGGAAAAACGAATCAATAAAAAAGTGGTACATAAAACGTCAAGGTATTGCAAAGACAATACAAAATAAGAAAAAAACAGCACAAACAAATTCTAGGGTTTTATTCATTCTCCACTGTAATCCAATTTCATGCTATACTCAACACGCGAGAAGTGCACGCGCGCTCCATCAGACGCAAATACAAAGGCAGACAGTGAAGGCACATACCGACACTGAAACGAATTCGTGCTTGCTTCATTATTATAACAATATATTATATCAATTAAAATTCCTAATTTCTATAGTTATATTAAAAACACTTTTTTCAGTTATTTACTTCAATAATTTTTTTAATTTACTATTCCTAAATTTACATATTGATTATATATATATATATGTATATATATATATATATATATATATATATATATATATATATATATATATATATATATATATATATATATATATATATATATATATATATCCGTTGTTGTTTTTCCATGCAATAACTAAGTCTATATGATCAGGTGGGATTGCAAAACAAATTCATCTTACGTTCAACGTGTTTTATCTTGCTGATATTCTGCCTTTTTTGTATTTTTAGCTGACCACGTTGCCTAAAATAAACATAATGGAAGTTTTTTTTTCCTTTATGACAAAACGCAACTCACCTGGATAACGAATAAGTGAAAGTCGCTTGAGTCAGGCTGACTGGGGCGCCACGCCACGCCACGCCACGACGCGCTGCTCTGGTGGATGGGGCTGAGCGTGCACCTCCACAGGTGCGCTACCTGTCACATCCAGGGTGCAGACTTTTGGCTCAGCCTGTCCTCTTTCAGACACGACCTCCCTGCGCACGATTTGCTTTACATGCCTCCGCGTAAAGATAGGTGGCGCGTGTCGCGCCTCGGTGTGGCGCAGAAAGAAAAAAAGTAGAGAGAGATAGAGAGAGAAAAACATTTCAAGACAGTCTCGTCGGAGCGTCTTGAGGGTCCTCGGAACGCAACTCCTAACCTGTCGATGAGGAGTAACATTCCATCACCTGAAGCTGATGGTACCCTTCGGTCGCACCAGTGGCTCTCACACAACAGTCGTCTTCGCCTTTAAAACCCTTCTTGGCGTTTTCCCTCGATCCATCCCTTCGTTAAGGATTCCCCAAATGACCCGGTAGGTTTTTTATTTGTTTAATATCTACACTATTGTTGTGTATGCCCCATGTTTGAATGCCCCATCCTCCTGACAGAGCTCGGCTCAGCCGCTTACCTGCGCAGGTGAGGCAGAGAGGCGCGCGCGCGTTCAGATCAAAGCGACCCTGCTGTTTTGCGCTCAGAGACGTCAAGACTATTAATAACAGACTCCCGATGCAATAGTCCAGTATAAATATATTGCTTAGGCTGGATTTAAGTAATAATTCGCGATTAACCATCGCTTTCCCCAACTGCAGTTATAAATAGGCGATTTCTTCCAACTCTTTATTCGCTGTTCATCTATTAACAGGATTTTATTTCTATTCCCGGTACCCTTTTCGTGTGGGCTACGAAAATAGATTCATTTACATATTCTGAATATTAGTAGCTATTCAGTTTATCAGAGTTGTACATATTTGTGTAATGATTAAAAAACATTGTAATCATAGGAAAACAACGTTATGTCAGTAATGTCAGTGTTGTGAATTCCGGTATGTGCTTGCTTGTTTTCCGTTAAGGTCTTTCCATGTCTTTAGTGATACACTTCGTCTCAGGCGTGTTAGATTTCTGTAGAACTGCCCAACATTATTAACCACACAGCCCTGCTGAAGTGTAAGACCTGCTTTTCGGTAATCAAGCTTCCCGCATCTGTGGATCAGTTTCTTCTCCAAATGTTTGACGCAAAACGGATCTCTAATATAAGAGATAAACACATTAAGTTATGTAAATGAAGCAGTCGTGATGGGATTTTTTGAGCCTAATCCCTGAGTATTCTGTTTAGCTCAGATGTTTGTTAGTGGGGAAACTACTATATACTTAAAAGGAGCTTGAGTAAGTTCTCTTGCTTAATCATATCGATCATTTATAAATATGTAGGTGCCTAAAGGCTTCTGTTTCTGCTTCTTTACACAAAGTAGACTGGAGCATTAATCCCCCGGTCATATGTCTACACGAGACCCGTATAGCAAAACAGTATTAAAGCCCATGAGAGGTGGACGCGTGGTGTGAGAACTTGTGGGGAAGGTGTGTATCTTTGGTTTTTTCTGATGCCTGCCCCCCCTCCGCCTCCTCCTGTTTCTTTCTCTCTTTCTCCTTCTGCTGTCCGATCAGACACTTCAAAAGATCAGGCGACGCACGGCGGTCCCTCTCAGCGCGCACTGTGAAACTACAATTTTTGGAACTTTCCAAACCTGTTTTCTTTCTTCTTCCCCAAATCATTATTAGTTTAGCCAGGCGCACTGTGCGAGCCACGGCTCTGTGTGGCAGAAAGACTGAGCGCAAACTCTTGGCGTCCTTGTGTTTTGGTTTAGATACTGGATGGAGTTGTTGAGCGCCTCTTATCAATGAAGCCGGAGATCATGGCGGAGGAGCCGCGCTGTAAGAGGCGAAAACAAGCCAACCCCAGGAGAAAGAATGGTAAGGACAACTTCGCTTTGTGTATATTTATTCTAGTTAGGGCTGTGTTGTGAACTTCACCGCACGGTGCTGACGATGGGACAGCTATCTGCCGCGTTGGTCTGCACGCGTGTTCGCCTCAGATAAACTGGCGTGTCAAAAAAAAGAGAGGCTGAAAAGTAGCTAACAAAGTGACGAAGGACAGGCGAAGAGTTGCTGTTGACATGGTAGGGGTCGAAACTGGTGAAATTCAGGGCTAAATAGTTGTGAATTAGAAAGTTAAGTCGGCGTGGGGAGCGCTGTCGCTTTATCCCGCGAGCACAAAACCGTTATGTGAGTGCGAACGTGTGCGCGCGCGTCTGTGTGTGTGTGTGTGTGTGTGTGTGTGTGTGTGTGTGTGTGTGTGTGAACACGCGCTGCCTGTCCCAGATTACCTCACAGTTTGCAAACACATTTAAAAAGCCTTATATATTATTGTATAGTTTCTGACAAAAGCCGAGAAACACTTTAGAAATGAACCGAGATCCTCAAAGTGAGTCTCCTCATTTAATTCAGCCCATTAAAGCCCACAGTCGCTTCTCCTGAAAGTTCTCCTGGCTGCAAAGACAGGACAGAAGCTGTAACAACATCTATATCACCGATCTCTCGGACAAAGTAGGACTTAAGCAGTTTAAAGATTTGTCTGTTTCGTTAGTGTCCTTTTCCAAATGCAATATCTAAATTTAAACACATAATAATATTAAAATCCCAACTCAACACAGGTCCTTAATTCACTTTTCCCCGGCGCTCACACTGAGAAATGAGTTTACATTTGTATCAGGTCTTGATGCGCATGCTTTATGCTTTTTTGCGTGCTTTTGGCGGTGTGTCATTTTGGGATTTGTTCTTTTATCTTAAGTAACTAAACTAAGTGCAACTTAAAGTTTATTTATTTGGATGATCAACATGAGCTCTTCACTGATTCTCTTTTATGTTTGACCCCGATTCTGTTTCCAACTATTGATCTCAAAATCAATGCGGGTCCTAAATGGAGCAGCAGGCTGGGTTTATGGCCCGGGACAAAGTGATCGGTGTGAAAGACTCGTACTGTGTTCAGCGTGGGGGTGACGAACTGCTTAGGGACTACAAGAATAATCACCCGTGCGCTTGTTTTGGCCTCAGAACGCGCAACACGGGTAGAACCACATAAACACACATGCAACTGAAACGTAACGTTGTGCCTTTCATGTTCAGGATGTTAACAGAACTAAAGTGTTGCACTGATTATGTAATTGTATTTCATAGGAATTTATAGAAATCACTCCCAATTTTTATTCTATTTTATTTGCTTGTGCATCGGCTACTGGTTTTCTTGCTCGATCTATAACTGTAATAAGATGTGAACCGATTCGCCGCTATTAGGACTTGATGAAGCGATTAGACTTTGTAAGTGAACTAACATGTTTGGACAGAGAGAGAATAAAGGGAGGGGGAGACTGACAGACTGACTCTGACAACAACAAGCCGGGAGCATGACATCATTTTATACGTCGCTTATTATTATTATTATTATTATTATTATTATTATTATTATTATTATTATTATTAGTCTCCAGAGATTTAATAATTATTTAATTTCACACTTGCGTCAAAAACGGCTATAATAATTATTATTATTTAAAATCAGTATTTCTTTCAGTGTAAACCAGATAATTGATAGGTTAAACGAAACATTGTGGAAGTATTCAGATATTTCATTTAACAAATCGTTAGAGGCGTTTGCAAAATTTTGGGTAAGGGCAGTCTTTGAAAACTCACAGCGCATAGTTGAATACTGAAAAATAGCTCGAGTGGAGGTAGTTTAACACTAAAGCCGTTGTCGATGTCAAACAATTTTCCCCATGTAGTGCTCAGTTAAAAGGATTTTATAAACATATTTTTATCAGTTACACCCCAGTCGAAATGTCACACCAAACTGGAAGAGTTCAGTTTCCAAACGGTGGCAAGCAAAGCATCCATAATGCGCTTTGCACTGTGCAGGGAGTAGGATGGCATTTCGGACAAACGGTGCTGTCCCTGCTTTGCGGCTTCGCGCTAGGCCACGCCTCCTATCGTCTATGAACCAATGGGAGTGTAACCGGAGCCGCCAGTTCGATGGCCTGTCTGTTAACGACACCTAGCCAACTAAAATAAAATATCTATAATACTGCAGTGAACATTAAATTTGTTCTAAACTTTAAACAGAGTTTTAAAGAGAGTTATTTCCTTTGTGACGTGTGTGTGTGTGTGTGTTTCCCTCAAGGACTGACATGAACTCAACACAGTCCATCATACCTACACTATCAATTTGTTTTCCCAGCCCTCAATATTAACTAAAATTCTCCATTAACCTTTGTTTTGTATTTCGAGGCTGTGAGGTGAGGATGTTATAGACACAATATCTTTCAAACTTCCTCCCTCACAATTATGTCATGCTGCTTAGATTAAACCATTTGTTCTTCTGAAAGAGACACTGTGCAGTGAACCAATTTCAGAGAGGTTAGCAGGTTTCACCAGACAAAGGGCTAAGACAATGGCTTGTCATCTGGGCATCTCATTGGCATGCTCTTATAATCAGCAGTGCCAGGGAGCCCAGTGTACCGTCCCTCACACAACCAGGCCATTGTCCTGGCAGCTGCCTGAGACACCTTTCACTCCCTATTTCTTTCAAATAAATGCCCCTCCTTGTGACACACTGATTTACAACAACACAGCCATGATTGATAATTTATACATGACTGTTTCATTGATGACTTAGTTACAAGCTCACCACCTTGATTTTTACTTTTGAATTAAAGTCTACATCTACCCACTCTCCTTTACTAGTATTGTCCCCACTTTTCATTCCATCTGCACTGACCTGGATCCGTTTCATATCTGCTCTGCCATGTTTCAGGCATCCTACCACCCCACCCCACCCCATTCCATTCTTCACCACCATCAACCAACTTGCTATCCCTTTTTCTCCCTTTCCCTCATTCACTCTCTCCCTCCTTTGCCACACTCCCCCTTAGTAAACACCCCCGAGGGTAGAACAAAGAAAAGGAGCTCCTCTCCTCCTTCTTAATCACAATTCAGTCCTTTCACTGCTGCTAGGCCACTCTCTTGCTTTCAGCATCCCAAAGCCACAGATGAAAAGAGTCTGCATATGAGCGAGAGAGAGAGAGAGAGAGAGAGAGAGAGAGAGAGAGAGAGAGAAGACATAGAAAAAAGGAGAAGAAGAGAAAAAAGAGATGTGGAAATATGACTTACAAAGAGATGAGCAGCATGTTAGGTGCAGAGGTACAAAGTGGCATAACTTCAGTATCTCACAACGTTTGTGAAACTTCCCTTGGTTACGTTGCCCACAATAAACCATCCTTTTAAACAAGAGCTCAAGTCTTTTACTAATGGCTCGGATAGAGTTACTGGATGCCATTCCTGAGCTAGTAACAGCTAAATAACAGAGGGAGAACAACAAAGTATGGAGTGCACAAGTAAAATGTTCTGCAAGGAGAAAGCAACAGATTGTTTTATGCGACTTGAAAGTAGTTTCACAAGTGTATGTGACTGTCCAGATTCTATTTAAAAACTGGGGCAATCTAGTGTTGGACAGTAACTAAGTATTCAATTACCTGTACTTAGGTACACTTTTGAGGTATTGTTCTTTACCCTGGTATTTCCGTATGAATTCCACGGCTATGGTGGCAGTTTTAATAACTTGCAATAAGATTAGTGGGGAACTATCAGTGTAACGAAACTTTTCTTTTCTCTAAAGTAAAACAGCTCAAGGTTGATTTGGTGTCCGTGTATATAAAACAATGTAAGTAAATGAGCTTCATTTTAAACAGTAAAACTTTTACTTTAATACCTCAAATAGATTTGACTCTTAATAATTAGTATTAATTAAGTGGGGTTTTTAACTGATTGATTAACTTGTATTGTGCATTTTTAATTGCTGTTTTGCAGGTTTGCTTATCTTAGGTATATAAATTCTTAGTTATCTAAATTCTTGTGCATACATTTTGTTTTGGCATGAGCTTTACATACAAAGCAAAATTTTCCAATGAAATTTGTGCAATTGATCTTAAAGCTGGAAATTGGTCGCTTGTTACAAGGCACATCTATTTTTTAAAGTATAAATATGCTATTTATTACTATATCAGCTTTTTACCCACTATTCCGCCCCATACCTCAATAGGTCAAGGATCACAAATGCAAATCCATAGGCCTGCTGAAAAAGATTCATAGAGAGAAGGAGGAGAGAGTGCTGGAGCACTCAAATGAACCATGTGATATGAATTCCTAATTTTATCTGTTTTGCCCCTGCCTCTGTTCAACTTTTTTCCCCTGTTGTTGTTAGGAAAAGAAGATTATCTGTACACCTTTATTCAGATCCCCCTCCTTATTCTTCTGGGCCAAGCTGTGCAGGATTTAGGCCGATTTACTTCAGCAAACACCTATGGACAACTGGGGAGGGGACAGGGCTTCTCTTGGAAAGAGGGAGCCCTTTGTTTGGTGGGGTGCAGGAGGCCTAAATCTTCACCGAGCTTTTGCATTATCGCATTAAGCAGCATGGTGGTGGCCTAGAGAAGCCTGGTTAAGACTAAAGTAACCAGCTATCTACCCACAAGATAACATACATGAGTTAAAAGAAAAGTGCCTCTTTTTATGCTTCCCCAACAGTGGTTTGATACTTGACTTCAAAGATTAGTATAGTTGGAAGTGGATCCTGATGCTTTTGTGACATAGGATGTGATGTTGCAAAACTTACAGAGATTTTCTTTTTTTTCTTTTAAAGTATATTAATTATGTTGGATTTCTTTGTAATTTGTCAGGAAGTGGTCTGATCATGAGATAACTGTGGTGTTTTTTTCCATGTTAAGCTAAATTAAATATATCACCCATCTTTCTTTCATCCCATTTTGGTTTGAAGAGAGAAAAAGAGAGAGAGAGAGAGAGACTGAGCGGATGCTTTATCCTGCCCTGTCCTAATAACATCTGATATGACTAGGAGGGACAGGAGAATGCTACCCAAGGCCCCGTTAGTCCTGTGTCACTAGTGACTAACCAGAATGAGCAATTTACACTCGTAAGTCTGTTCTTCCTCGGTTGCCTTGCCCTCCTACTCCCTTCAAGATGATACAGCTGCAAATGCCAAAGAATTTGTTTCTCTTCAGACAAAGACAGCTCCTGTGTCCACCTACGCTCCTCAATAATTTGAGCCTAAACCTAATGTTGCCAAAGTTTTACGGGTTGCTCAACAAACATCAGCTGTTTAGTTTGGGGTGGTCAGCTGTTGACAGTTTGTGAACATGGTTCAAGGTGACTGACAGACATTTGTAGCACGTTTATTTCTCTCTTCTCTGTCTCCTTCCTTACAAACATGTGCACATTTTCTTCATGAGCGATTGCAGCGTAGTGCCGTGACATTTTGTGGCGCCGCACTGCCGTTAGCCTAAACACTGAGGATTTACCAAGGTCAATAATGAGGTATGTCACTGCAGGCTGCAGAAACAACAGCCCTGGTGATAATGAATAGGAATAAGGTTCAATGCAACTGTCCAGGCTAGAGGGCAGGCAGAGTGTGATGGGGAAATAAAACTTGAATGGATATAGTTAAAGCTTTGAAAATTGGAAATATTTTCTTATCTATTAGCAATCAAAACTTTAAGTCAGTATAACAGCATGCATTTATATTTTGCATGAGCATTTATTTCATTGGCTGTAGCTAGTTAACAAACCCAGCAGGTTAGTCCACATGCGTAGATGCTCTTCTCCAATGCAGCCCCACATGGATGTGTTGGTTTTGATTAGCGGAACACCTCCGGCAAGGTTAACACCACATGGAACAATCAATAACGGATCGGTGAATTAAGGTGTCATGACATCTGTGGATCCAGACCTCTCATGTATGGGTGAGTGCCTCTTAAAGCCAGTTCTGATGACATTGCTCAACAAATCCATATCAGGTCCAAAAAATTCCCATAAAGCAGTTGTTTTCTCATATTGTAATTGCATGTCAGTGCACATACAGGGTAAATTAAAGGAATAGATTACAGAGAATAAGTAAAATGTAAGACTTTAGGAGATGTGTCTGTCTCTTAATTTTCCTGGTCTTTCAATTTACTATTTTAACATTACTTCATAATATTTTGCTACTAAATGGTGGTGAAGAAAATTCCCATTTAACTCATATAAGTTTAAAATATAATGTCAATAGGGATGTGAAGTCAGACATCAGCATTGTGAAATTTAACAGAGAATGCACATTATGAACCACATTACTTTCTGGCAGTAACTAATATAGTAGTACAGTATTACTACTACTATACAGTAGTAAGTTACATCCACACAATATTTTCATTTGGTGTTTTAAAATTAAAGTAATCTCCATCCAAACAAACATTTAAATTCCATATTAAAAATTCCTGGTAATGATAATTGCATGACCATTTACATGGCTATGCATGTGTAAACCAAACTCAAGTCGACACCCTGCATTTTCAAACAAAATTAGAGCCAGCAGCATTTTCAAAGTACTCTATTTTAGGACTAGAAAACACTGAAGTATAGTGTATTCCAGACCTTAATATACCAAAAGTGTTGTGTTTCAAAATGAAACGGTGTCAATTGAGTGTCAAGGTAGGAGTATTAGATATGGTGACAATATTTGACTTGTACAATCACAAAATTGTATATAAAAGCATTTGTAATCTGTTGCCTCCACTTTTTTAATTTCACTGTCACTCCTATTTGTTTCAGTAAGTTGCCCACCAACAGGGTGCTTGGTTCTTGAGATTACAGAGAACTATTTTTTGGGTGGTGGGGGAATTGTAGATCTAGCAATTAAAGTAATGAGGAGGCACTCTCCTCACGGAAGCCAGGACCAAAGCGTAGTGCTGACTCGCAGCCTTCCGAGTCGATAACTCCTGGTCTACAACCCCAGGCAAAGCATGCCTGCTCCTTATCAGGGAGGATGTCCTGTGCTTTACATTCCTGAGTTAAATGATCCTCTTCCTTAATGTAAGCACTAGAGTTCAGGAGGATTGGATTTGACGGCCATGTCAAAGCTTTTATTCAGGAGTTCAGCAGAAGGGAAAGGAGTGAACTTTAAGATTATTGCAATCTTTGATGTTTACCATTATCAAACTCTACTACGCTCTAGGATTACACAAAAGTATATTTTAATTTATTTAGCATCAAAACATCTGCTTTGATTGATGTAGTTGGAATTAGCAAAATGGATGCGACCCAAGCTTAGTCATTTCGATAATCAGTCTTTTGTAATTAACTAAGGTGTAATCTCATGTTAGGGTCCAAGTGCAGCTGAAATTCTGGAGGGCATACCGCAGGCATCTGGTAATGCTTTTATTACCTTCCAAACTGGTAGGCATCAGTAAGAATGAATTGCCGTGTGTGCCACGGATGCAGATGGCACATCTGATTCCACCTTTCAGACAGGCAAAATCACAGGTCTTAATGCCACCAGCTTTTCAAGGTTTACAATGGACCAAGCCTCATTATTACCGCTGGCGGGCCCTTTGGAAAGGCTGCCATAAAGAAAGTGTTCCTCAGCAATTAAAGCTAATGAAAAATTCATGTGTGGCACCTTCCTCAGTCGTCCCCGCAAATGAGCATGCCATGCTTAATGCGTCCCCCACCCATCCAACCTTATTATGGTGCTAGTCTGGCATGTCTGCAATTAGCAAGCTATGTTCCAGTGGTGAGTGGACAGAGCTGTAAGAGGAGGAGACAAGTAAGAAAGGCTAAAGGTGTTTCTAGGTATAGGTAACATAGGCAATCGACTAGAAGACTAAATATACAGCTTGGTGCATTTGGAAAAAAAATTTTTTTCATTTGTAAGGCCAAAATGGGCTGTTCTCCTCGAGATGGCAATATCTTTACATGAAGGGGGCATGAATGAGGTCACCAAACTTGCCACTCTGGAAAATGTAGCTAAGAGCATTTTACAAAGTTCAGATTAGCAGCGGTAGCATCTAACAAGCAAGAATAATAACAGGCTCTGCATCTCCACCCACTTCTAAACCACTAAAATCTTTATATGTAAAAGAATCATAAAGGTAACCCATATTAATTTGGAAATAAGAATTAATGCTCATACATGCTGAACAAGGTTTGGAATTAGGAGACATTTCAGTATTTTGCAGGTGTATGTGTGCGGGTGGGTAACATTGAGTTTTAATCATTGTGTTTCACATAGGCTCATAGGCCTAATCAGTTTATGGTCTTGAGTCTGAATGAAATTCATGTTGTAATGAAGATACCTCTTGTCATATTATGCAGTTGTGGTTTAAAGGAGAAAGGGAAACCCGTCTCTAATTGTTAGTTTATCTGAAAAGAACACAGCTGTCCACCCACTTGCATACATATCTTTTTTTCTCTCCAGTCTCCCTTACTCCCTCCCTGCTTCCTTCTCGCTTACATTTAAATACTGATAAAAACAGACTACTAATAGTTTAACTAAATAAATTTAAGACAATAAAGCAAAAATTAGACACTACTTAGACCTGTGAATTTAAATTATTTTATTAATCATTTCATTTTATTATTACAACAAGCGTGTTAAAGCATATTAGTACTGAGCAGTATAAGAAATCTTTATTTATATTCTGTAAATTTTACAGTCAAAATTGTAAGATCACATTCAATTGTGATATGTGTGCATGGTTTATCTCCACACAAACCTGTAGAAGTCACATTATAAAGGTCTAACTTTGTCAGTGACCCCCTTGCATCTCAATGAGGTATTGGTGTATGCAGCCCTCCTCCCTTATTCCCACGCATTGTGGCCCTATCAACGCAGCACCTTTCTCCAGAGCTTGCTGAGAAGTCTCGTGCATCCTCTCGCTGCTTGGGTCTGCAGAGGTGTTTACTGTGGGATTATTGGGCAGAGAAGGTGGGGGTATGTGGCGGACTGAACTGTGGGAGGCTTCGGAGGCAGCTGAGGAGAGAGGTAGCCATGGGAAGGGCCCCCCAAAGGCATGGAATGCCAGTGAGGTCAGCAGGGGTTGGTGCAGAGGGGGGACCAGAGGAGCTCTCCAGGGACGGAGCAGGTGCTTTTGTACAGGCCGTCAGGCATCAAAGACGAGACAGTGCTGAAAAGGTTAGCGCTTGTACTGCAAAGCCAGTCCCCAAATTTTTTTGGACTGTGTGGCTGGGCAAGTGGGTGCAAGGGAGTGGGTGGTGCCTGGCTCCCATGCTCTGGTGTACAGAGGTCACTTTTTGTACCTGAATGGGTTCCAAAGGAAGCGGGGCCATGGTTTATGGTCAGAGTAAATGCACAACTGAGGGAGTGATATCTTTTAGACTAAAGAGCCATTGCAAATGGAGCTGCTCATATAGGTTTTCAAATCAGCACACAGTACCTTTTTACAGCTGGGTGTCTATTGAAAAATGTTTAAAACCTCTTTTTCTTTAAAATCCTCTCATTTTAATGAATATTAGTGTCATTGATATAATCAAATTTCTTAAATAGCAGATTTTTTTTTGTTAATTATTCATTTTAGAAACAAAAATTGGGGGAATGCATACAGATTCAAGATTTCAGATCCAAGATACAGATTTTATTATTTTTATTTATCTTGGGTTCCAACACCTAGATATTGGGTCAAAAAGTGCAACCAGGCATAAAGCTTAAGAGGCTATAGAGCCTAGCAACAAATTGTTGTGCCTCTTATTGCACTTGACATCTTAGCTTTATCCAATCAGTGAACCTCTTCGTTTTCTTCCTCATCCAGGATCGGTAGAATAAGAGGAGGAGGTGAGAATGGGGGAAGTTGGGGGGTAGTTGTTGCAGGTTGCGTCATGGGACCCGCGGTGTCCCCTTTTGTGCAGCACGTCAAATGTGGTTAACATGCGGCCATTTATCTGCAAAGCCCCTGGGTGTACAATGGCCTGTGTGTGTGAGTGTGTCTGTGTGTGTGTGTGTGTAAAGGGGGAGGAAATGGTGGAATGGTAGGCTTAGCGTCGAACCCGTTCCCATTCTCTTTCTCTGTCGCTGTCACACCCCCTTTTCTCATTTCTCCTCTTGGCTGCACACAACCCTTTTCCGTCATTGTTTCGTTCTTCTTTATTCTTTTCCCCGGGGGCCACTGCACGGAGCAAGCGGGTCAGGCGGCATCTGACAAGGTGCTTCAGAATGTCGTGAGCTCCTGTGAAACGGATTGTTCAACGCAAATGTACCACAACTAGTTAGCATAGCATTAACAAGGGTGTGAAAAACAAGGTAAACTCAATCTTTCGGTGAGGCCACTAAAACTTCAGACTCTAAACATGTAACTTATGGACAGAAAGAAAGAATCCCTATATATATATATATATATATATATATATATATATATATATATATATATATATATATATATATATATATATATATATATATATATATATGCAATTGAGTTTTTTTTACTTCATCTAGTCTATTAAGTGTTTTCATTTTACAAGCTAAAAGCATAGCTGCTCTACCTATATGTGGCTGCAGTTGTCATCTAGTTTGTTTTGTCTGAGTTAAATCTCTGTTTTACAAGTGCTTTGCAAATAGTTCTGGCATGCATGAATTTCACAGGTAACAAGATTACTTCAGGCCAGTGATTGAAATTGACTTATTTTCCAAAGAACAGCTCAAGTCACTTAAAAGAGAGCTTTTATTAAAATAAAATTTAGTTTAGTGTTAAACTAAATTTATGACTTAAAATTAGATATTATCAATTAGGAATTACACCAAATCAAAATTTGAAATTCTTTATCAATTTATAGACATACTTGGATATTTTTTCTAGCTCTAGCTGCTTTCAAGGGACACTGATGAAAAAACACATATACCACCTTTAGACCTATATAATAGAAATAAAACAAAACTATGTGGAATTTCTGGCCAAACTGATGTGTTATACTCTCATATTTAATTAAAATGACTTTAGTTTATTTACAGTATTCAATAAATTTTAATTAGAATGACAAACATTAGTAACATCGCAAGATTTTGTTTAAATATTTCATTGCATTCATCTGTGTACATGTTTTTTTTTTTGTTTGTTTTTTTCAGGAGCTTATGTCTTTTTCTTTTACAGTGTGAAACATGCATGTAGGTAAACTGGTGATTTAAAATTGCACATAGGTGAAAACGTTGATGGTTTGGCACCTTCTCCGGAGTGTTTCCCTGCTTTTCAGCTTCAGTCTATTTTTATCATGTTCCATCTATACAGTGGATCGAATGTAGCAGAAAATGGATAATACTAAAATGTAGAGTATAAATATAAAAAAAAATTATAATTACTGTAACATGTGTATATATTCATTCGTAGCTGGTGAGAACAATGTATCATTTTGTACTTGGTTTCTATTACAAACTAGCAGAATCAAAAAGAAGTCACACTGGATCTGTGAGGAGCAGTTAGACCATCTCATGTTAATTTCAGAGATAGATAGATAGAAGTTGGGGCAAAGTAGTTTATACTTAGAAAATGATCACTGCAGAGTTTCATTAATTCTTTGTGTGTTTTATTTTGAAGCATGGCATTATCAACAAGGATTCAGTATAATTGTTAAACTTAATGCCAACTTAAAATCTAGTTAGTGTTCTACTTAAAATGTCCCTGTGCTTTTATTTTACTGCAGAAGGTGTGGTTGTATCCCAAACAGCACTAAAAAACCACAAAGAAGACTGTCATTTTATTTATTTTGTTCCATGTTTAACCTTTAGAACATGCCTGCACTTACACACTGTCGTTATGGAACACTTTTCTGCTGATCCTTTTTTTTGTTGCATTGTTAACTCAGTTTAATTAGTCAGTGATGTGATTTTAGTTGAATGTATTTCAGAAGTTTTAAAAACCAATTACACTTTTTAAATTTTGTTTAAAAACATTCCCTAAATGCATGTGCCCAAAGTGTTCAAAAGAACAAGCACAAAATAAATACGTTTTTATATGATAAAAAGTTGAATTTGCACCTTTTTAGTGGGTTTCTCTCCATTGCAAAAAAATATGCAAAGAAGCTGTGATGTCATGTAAAATGGTGTTACCCCACCAGGTTGGGACAGAAAAACAGTCACCTTTCATTGCATGGCCATCTGTAAACATTTAAGACAATACGTTTGCTTACAGGCTTCTTTAATTAGAGACCAGGCTTGGTGCCCACCCTTTTTCAGAGGTTATGTGATAACTGCACCTCACTGTGAAGGATGAAAAGGTCTGCTGACGTCCTACCACAAACACTTAGAGCAGGGAGGAGGTTCAGCTGCACCAGGACTAGACAGGGAGTGTAAGGTCTAAAATAGACACCTGCTGAATCATGCTGGTAATAAAATTTCCTGCTTCATTGATTTGACCACAGAATACAGAAAGTCAAATTAAATAAGATCAGGTGTTGTTAAGTTACAGACCACCTTTTAGATTACTGTTGCTGAAGTAATCATCTTTCTGTGTGCAAGCATGTGCCTGATGTAAGGTTTATATCCGACCTGGCATGAAGGTACCAGTCAGCTTCAGGCTATGTTGAGTCAAACAAATAGTAAATAACTTTTAACTACAGATATTGTCCCAAGGCCATAACTAAAAATTTGTTGAATCACTGTGTGGAAGAATCTTTGTAAATAACTACAATAAAATGAATAAATAGTTTGACAAGTGTGAAAAAAGTAAATGTTTATTTGAGTCCTTTGCAGTCTAGTGCATCACATTAATCAGTTCACCTGAAACAAATGTCCTAGCAGATTCTCAGCACGCTAATGAGTGCACAAGGTTAGCGTGGGAAAGACAACAGCGTGTCAGAAATAGGTGACCCAGTAGGCCGCCTGGGGGTCGTACCTCTTGTCTAAGAAGGGCTTTTGTTTACGTGTCTCTAACAACGGGATGAATGAGAACTTGGAGTGCAGGGATATGCCTGGATTAATATAGATAATGAAGCAGGGAAAAGAGGTGATTGACATTTCTATATACTATCACAGATGAATAGAGTTGTTTATAGAAAACTTAAGTCCTCTTTGTCATTATGAGTACCTCTGTATTGTCTTCTTTTTTATTCTTTTTCTTCAAAGTTGCAGGAATTGTTAATTCAGATATGTCTTCACACTTTATTTTACTATAAGTCTATATTACAGAGCTATTAGTTTTGTTTGCTACATCAGCAATTCTCAATGCAAAAAAATATTTTGGTAAATCTAGGTTAAATGCAAATTGTTATAAGTAACATTAGGCTGTAATTTACAACAACCCGATACGCCAACTCAGACTGTCTATAAATTCAGTTTAAATCAGAAATAAAAATATTTTTGTTTTAAAAAGACACAGACATACAGACAGTGAGGTATTTGTTTTTTTATCTTTGTGTCATGGCCTTGTACTTTTGTGATTTTTACAGTGTGGTATGTAGATGAAATATTTTAGCCAGTATCAGTTACTGTTCAGTTGTTGTTCTGCACTAAAAAAAAAAGATGAATTGGGATGTATTTTCAGTTTACAAATATCTTTTATTACAAATACAGTCAATAGTAAGATGAAAGTTGTTGTCTGGACATTTATGTTGTGTTCCTAACAACTGTGATTTGGTTCACTGTTTTCACTCAGTATATCAACCACGATTATATGGCATACGTCATGAGTCAAAATGGCAACGTCAGCTTTCTGTTTGGATAATGTGTACCAGATTCTCATTTTACTTATCGAACTGTGTGGTCCTTTAATAGCAAAGGTGTGGTCATCTTAAAAAACATAAAAAACACAATCTATAATTAATATGAATGTGGAAATAAGTTATGTTCACCTTGCACTATAATGGAATACTTAATTCATCCAACAAAAAGCAGTGTGCTCATCTGGCACCAACCTCAACACTTCATTTTTTCACATGCAGAAATGCATAAATCCCATTCTGTAATTGTGCAAAATCTGCCACACGTAGCACACAGATCCAAGCACTGGAAGTGTGGGTGGGCTTCTATTCTTCTTTATAAAATGTAGGATTTTACTTGTCTTTTTTCTGCCTCATTGAAAATAAATGAGAATGAATTTCCTGTTCTGGTGTGTTTGGGTGATTCTAACTAGAATACAGCTCAGAAGAGGAGCAAATCTCCCAGGAAACTACTTTGCTACTTATTGGCAAATGGTAACCCAGAATCACAGGCAGGAGGGGGGAAAGTAAACATAGAACCGCATCTAACAATTTAAGAACTGGATGTTTTTCATTACACCTTTGCCTTCATGTAAAATGTAAACTCCTTTTTGTGTGTATTTACATTTGCTTTGATGCTTGCTTGAGTTGTTAGTGCATATAGTTCTAGATAGTTCTGTAATTTGAAGGTACCCACAAAAACTGTAAGTGATTGCCACTTATTCGGCTTGACAGTTAAACACCTTTGCCACTGTGTCTATCATAGAGAACTAAAAAGAGAAGCTGAAAAATGTATTCCTCACTGATGTAAGGGAAGGTATAGCTGCTGTTTAGCCTTCTGTATAGTTAAGCAGTGACTGGACTGTAAAGCCTCAATGTCTGCTATGTTGAGCTAGTGAGGGGCCTCGAGTGAACGAGGTGCAGTTAGAGATGAAATTCTTTTCAGCCTCTCAATAAAAGCTCTTAATTTGTAAAGCAAAAAATGTCCTTCTCACAAAAGAACCTGCGTGATTGGTCTAATAAGCCTCTCATAGCCGAATGGTACTCTTTAGACCAAGAAAGCCACAAGCATCTTGAGGAGTCACGTTTTAAGTGACAGATTGTATCTACAACAATGACAATGTCTAATTGCTAATTGAAGCCCACAGCCTAATAGACTAAGAAAGGAAAGTGGGTGAAAAAGAGCGAATGGGCTCCTCACATGCTCCCTTGCTTTAGATTGGTACTTTGAGTGGGCATGAGAATTCAAAAGCCATGGTTGGGGCTGTTTTTCATCAATTATGACAAGCTTGTGATTGTTTTAGTCATTAAAGGGGTTAAATTCTTACTAAGTACACCATTATATGGGAGAAAAGTAATGTATTTTTCAAAGTTTAAAAAGTATAAAATGAGAAATATGATCAAACTGGAAGACTCAATATGGCTATCCAACTGACTCTCAGAAAAGTTCTGAAGACAGAAGGGAGTTGTGTGATGCTGATAGAGCATTTACAGAATTACTCAGGAACTTTTTATAGTGGGTTAAAAAAAATTTTTTACCTTCTAGGTGTCATAAACTTGAGTACGACAGGCTTATATTGTTTCCATCTGGATTTGATTTAAGAGGTCACTTTCTAGTTCTCCTGACTACAGCCTTACCATGAAGATCTTTTGGTGTTGGAGATTGTGGTGGGCAGGGCTTCTAACAGCTGTAACAACACCTGAGTCTGGTCACTTAACTTGCCTTTTCTTGCCTAAGTGCATGTATCATGTGCCCAGAGAGAGACAAGTGCCAGTTTGAGAACATTAGATACAAGTAAGTCTTATTATTGGTGGTGGGATGGTGATGAAGTCAAGATTTAAGTTGTAGCGTAAGTTTAATCACATTCTAGCATCTGCTGTGGCTTAAGCCTCTGGCTACAGCAGGGAACTGGAGTCAATGGTCAGATTGTATCAGCAAATTAAGGGCTTGGCAGCGGGTGATCGGCAATGTTGTGGGACAAGCAGCTGTGGTCCGTTTGATCTTCAAGCCTCCCTCTGTTGCAGTCCCAAGATAGCTGTCACTCAGACATGCCTAAAAATAAGACTCATTTTAAGAATGCAGCTATAGCCAATGAAACCTTTGCTATGAAACAAATATAGTTAAGAACCCTGAAAAAATGCTGCTGCCTGTTTCTGTACCACTTAAAAGTTAAAAGGGACTTTGTCTAAAATGCTTTGTCCCAGACAGTGGCTTAGGAGGTGATGGTAAAAGTAGTTCATGACCCCCTGGTTTCTACCAAGACTAAATGCAACATCATCAGTGCTAGCCTCTAGCATCTCCTGGGACAGAACATTATAAGTTGCTGTATTGTTGGCTTACCTCCTGCCAACTGAGCAAGGAACAAAAGGCTCAGCGTTTATTAACAGACCCTGCTGTGTTAAAGGAAGCCCTGAGTAGCCCTCTTTTCCTGATGATGGCCTTATCCTGGCTGGGCTTTCTTCCACCAAGCAATTTTAAAGCTCTGCTAATAGCCATGATAGTTGTCACTGTAAAGTCATTTTTGCTTTGTTTTTTACATGAAAGTGCTAGAGTCATTAAAAATGTAAATAGCTTAACTATCAGTGGGGTCAGCATTTTACTTTGCCGGTTCTCCATTTCAAATCATACTTCCTCTTTAAACTTGACATCTTATAGACCTTGCTCTATCTTAGTTTCTCTTTTCCCTTCTTTCCCTATTCATTTTGCATTAAAAGTTATTTAAATTATGAGAATTAATAATCATGTATTTTATTTGACTCCACATGTTGGTCATAAATGCCGTTGTTAAAGCTTTTACTATTAATTCAGTTTCCACAGAAGATATAAGATATACATTACATAGAAGAGTGTTTGTCAAATTATGGCCAAGCACATTAAGCCATAAAATAAATTTCAAATATACAATACATACATTTAAATATATCTATATACAAATGCATACATTACAAAAAAGCATTGTGTTAAACAGAATGCAAAATGTAAAATGTAAACTTTGCCAAAATCTGGCTGCATTATGCAACTTTCGGTGCTCAATCTTGAAATGATCTCCACCTAAATGTGGTAAGCCCAAATCGAAACATGATATGGACATAAAATATAAGTGAACAAAGGCTGCAAGAATGGCATTTTCCCCTAATGGGACCTTCTGTGTGCCAAAATGCACCTCACTGACAGGAAAGGTTTACTGTTATTTGTTGAATCAAATGATGGACCTTTCAGAAAATGCTAGAAGCATGAGCTGTCACATTCCACACTTTTGATGGAATCATGAACACTTTCTTTTTGATGAATCTAGCTAGCACTCCAAATTCAGTTTCTTTTAGGTTGTTCTTGATTTTTGTTAATACTTTTGACACTCCAGATATTAGTAAAGTGTTGTGTCCATCTGGGTTTTTATCAGAGCTCATTTACAGCCACAGAAGTACTCACAGCTTCTAATGTGATTTCTCACTTGCAGAGCAAGTGAATAAGAATACTTTAAAACTTCTTCTTTGTTCAGTTCTCAGTCTGAAAGAATGCGATCTTTAAAGTACATATACTGTATGCGCACATGCCAATTTCTTATGTAAACAAATGGTCACTGCAACCTCCTTTAAACATACCTTTGACATTTGACTGAACCACTTTTGTATTAATAACAAACATACATTAGTTTTATAGCTTAAACTAAATAATACAATATAACCACCACATTTGACATGGTTGAAAATGCCTCTATATCAGACAAGTCAACCTTTGGTGCTTTGTGTATAGCTCTATAGGGTTTCCCTTGCAGCTCTCTCTCAAAGGAGACTGAAGACTTACAACTGTCATGCCTCTTGCATAATATGACTCACCAATAAAGTAACAGACTTTTAGAGGCCCATTAAATGTGTGTGGGAGGAAAGAGATCGGCAGAGCGAAAAAATAAGCAAGACCTTCATTTTAACCCTTTATAAGGATGGGTGTAGCTAATGAAGACTAAATGGCCACTCAGAAGTCATTTATTTGATTTTTTCCTCTCAACCTCCTCTACCTCCAGTGTGCAGTTTAACTTGACTGGAAAGTTTTGCCCTGGGGAACTAACGCCTGTCAGTTCCTTTTACTTCAGACAATCATTGCCATCCAAAGTAGCGAATGGGACAGAGGGGGGACAAATTACCCATCCTGTACCCTGGGGGCAGGTGGTTTTCAGGGGTCGTTTTCTCAGGTCACATGTAAGAGACATACATCTGTCACTCTGAAGGTAGAGTAGAGAAGCCATGTATCCTGATCTGTAAACTGATTCACACTGACAGACGGTGGTACCTTTTGCCTTACTGCTCTACCACTGGCAGGCTGGTTAATTCACCAATGCATAGAGCTAGATGCACGAATAGAATGATTACTGGGGTGCTTCTTCTTTCTCTTCTCATAATAGCTACATCATTTGGTTGTGTGAATCATGTGTCATGGATGATATCTAGGCTTATTAAATCTGCATTCGCTATGAAATTACATGAATGTTTTATAAGTGTGATGTATAAATTGGTGAGCACCTGATGCATACGTTCATTTAAATATCAGGCTCAAGAATAGCTGTAAAGAGAACCATATGATGTGTATTATTTTATTTATCTACATTACTGGTTCATACTGATTCTTAAATTAAGATCTTACCACTACAATGTGCCAAAAATGTATTAAAATGCCATTGCAATTTAAATACCTAGATTGTCGTATACTATGCATACAAACTCCTGACCTGATTCATATTTTCTACAGTCTAATGGCTATTGACTGTCAAGCAATTTATTAATGCACACTGAACTGGCCTGAAGGGCTTGACCCATTTACAATGCAGTGCTCTCGAATGCTACTCAATACTAGTCAAAAGCTGGTATTCGGTATTCTCCTTGCAAAAGGTTGATAAACTTCACAGCTGAAGGTTGACCAGTTGCTTTTGGACTGCTGACAGAAAGAGTTTCACTACTGCAAATGCTGAGCACAGGAAGTGAACAAATAGGTGGAATTAAACACCAGTGTCTCATCACATGAAAAAAATAGAAAAAAAATTCCACAAACAGAGATGAAACTGTAAAAAGAAATTAGCAACACCAGGGCATGTGGTGTGATGCATGCCTGCTTTAATTCTTACGAATGAATACTGATTTAATTAATCAGTAGTAGTGGTCTGGCTAAATTTTTTTGCAATAAATTCATATTAAAATGACCTTATTTAACTGTTTAATAATGTATCACCTTTCTTAATGATCTTTTACACCACTTTATTTTCATTGTGTGAGAAATATTGAAATGTTTATGTGGCTATGTAATACTATTTATCAATAGAAATGTAAACCTAAACACATGTAGATATTAAAAAAACAACATAATAGCACGGTGGCTTAGTGGTTAGCACGTTCCATGTTCTCTCCGTGTTTCCTCCCACAGTCCAAAAACATGGATCAAGGTCAATTGAATTCTCCAAATTACCCCATATAGAGTGTGTCTATGTGAGTGAGTGTGTGCCTAGCGATAGATTGGCGTCCTGTCCTGGGTGTATCTGCCCAGCACCCGAAACTTTCTCCCTGGATGGGCATGGGGATTTCCCCTGCGACCCTAGTAGATAAAGCGGAAGATAATGGATGGATGGATGGACATAATAGCTGTTGCATTGTAAGCAGATAATGTTAATTATGGTAACATTTGCTATCACAAAAATATTGCAGTAAATTATTAAAATATCATTGTAATAAAACATTTTTAATTTTTACTTAAATCAGACAACTATTATTGTTGTTTTATTCACTTAGTATTTTGTTACTTACTTTCTTTGCTGTCAAAAAAGCAAGCACTAAAGGATATAGGCAAAACACACGTGAGGATTCAAATGGTGAACCCACAATCAGGGCAAACTTTTGTGCCAGCGTGAATCAATATCGTTATGAGCAAGGCTTTCGATATTTTACCAAGGATAAAAGTCCTGGTAAAAAGTCTGACACAAGCTACTGAGGGAGAGTGCATATTTATACTAAGGTTGTACTTGTAGTGTAGTGGGATAAGCAACAAAAGGTAGCCTACAGTCAGCGGGCTAAGGTCAACTGACAACATCTGCCGTACATCGTTGGGAAATGTGTGGGCCATGGGGCCTAGGGCTACATCAATCTACCTTGTATGATTTCAGGAGCGAAAATATGATGTGTATGTGTGTGAAGTTCTTATTAAGTCATGCATCAGGGGGATGAGGATGGTGGATTTTTAGTTTAATCAAGCGATATCAGATATTAAACGTTACTTTCTTTTGTTGAGGAAAAGGGGGTCGAACTCCCACCTAGGTCAATAAATAATTCATGCTTTTTGGAAGTAGGCCTTGCATCCCCCTGAGAAGGCTGCATGCTGCTAGGGCTGAAATAGCTTTAGCATTGCCAACATTTACACAAGTGTGCTGTATATGCATAAGCAATGCAGTTGAAGCTCAGCTCAGCTTTACTGTAGAGGCTTGCTATTATAGAGAGAGTCTAGATTTCAGTAGACTGTCACCTCAGTACCAGGTTGCTGTGAATTAGCACAGTAGGCATAGGAGATGAATAGGAATACATACATAATGAAAATAAAACTAGCACATAAAGCACAGTGATGTGCATAAAACATTTCCTAATAAAAGTGCAGTGTGTCAGTTAAAGAAAAAGGAACACCTCTCAAGCTCATACTCCTACACTCAAGGTTGAAGCACACATGGGCACACACAAAGGGTTTGTGATATCTGAGCATGTAAGGGTCTTATCAGAAACAAACAGCTCCATGGTTTTGCATCTATTTCTCTCCTGTGACAAACAGCTCACCGTTGCTCAAACTTTACCGTTCTGATTAACTGAGCAGATTGATCTAATTTACATAACAGTAGTCTACATACCCAATGGAATTTAATAATAATATTTTTTTTTTTCAAATGTAGACAATTTTAAGTTGTCTTATGCACTGTAAAGACAAAAGTTACCTGTTCATACATGCTTGTAATCTTATTTTATTTCTAAAAATAGTTATTTTTTAAATAACTAATTAAATGCTTCTGAACTATTTTTGTTGTGGGGCATATAGTAATGGGGCATATTAGTGGAAGAATATCACATTGAAATAAGTAGAAACTTAATCAATTACTTTTCAAATATCTTTTTGTTCTTGTTTTTGCCATGTAATGTAGGTAGCATAAATCAGGTGATAGGGTATGTTAGTCAGATGGTATCTACATTCTAATTATATTTTGAAGCTAAGAAAAGGTGTCATTAGAAGAGGCAAATTTACAGCACAGTGCTATGTGTGTTACTTTATTTTAGACAGAGAGGCAAGTGGAGGGAATTAATGTCATGTTTAATAATGCCAATCTGTTTGTCCACACATTACACAAGTGTGAAAGTATTACCTGATGCGCAGCTTGTAGGGAGAAGTAGCTACGGTTTTAAAAAGGGATTTTGATCAGGGCTTTTTTTGGTCATGCAAATGCAACAGACTAGAGCAGATGAAAAGAGGTGCACACGCGATGTAGTACATGTTTCAGTTAACATCCGTGAATCCGCCTAAGTCAAGGTGTTAAAGGCTGATTAAGTCTGTACACATTGCTATAGCACAAGGGCAGGGTCGCAGTGCTCACACTTTTAAAAATGGGAACTTGAAGTTCTTGGCCCGTCACACCTTATTCCCCCTTGGGCTGATAAGAGACAGCTTAATAACAAAAAAAAAAAACAACAAAGCAGTTAGCAAGCAAAAACAGACCTAATTATACAACTCTCTTCAAAAATAAGCTGTGGGGTTTCAAATGCGTAAAGCAGATTTTTTTCATCTGCCCCTTTCACTTCAATTGCAGTACTCTTTTAATTATAGGCACATTTTCTTTGGTCTTTTAGATTAGTAATCACTATAGACAATCCTGCATGATAAAAAAGGAGCCTAAAAATGGAGAAGTGTCCTGTGGGAGGAAGTTAAACCATGGACCCTTTACCCTTGTTTAAACAGCAAGTTTTGAGACTGTGTAGGTTTTTCTTGGCACCTGCATCAGCATGAAACTGCCCCAAAACAGACAGTTTCACAGCCTTTTGTGTTTCAAGAAATCATATATTTTTTGGCACAAGTCTGGGTTTCTTTTTCCATGACCTTCTGGGAAAAGGTCAGAACTCCTCTAGGTTGAGTGGTAACCTGTGCCCAACGCTTATGCTTTTTTTACCTTTGTCTGTCTCTCTAAAAATATGGGTTCATTTGTATTGCCCAAAGATTGAACCAGTAATACTGTAGTGGTAGGAGTTTGTATAAACAGTAGACAAAATTGCTGAAATGGGCTAAAGACAGTAACTTGGATGTAAATGTGTGAGAGGACCACTTTTGATGACATTAATAAACTTTGACCTTTGGGAAGGTTCACGTCCAAGTATAGACTGATTAGTTGACCCTTTAATATTGTTGCATAAGTAAGACTACACATACTTAACAAATATAAAACATAGATTCCCTCCAGAAACTGTACATTTCATGATTAAACCAATTTTTGAGTTCATAATTTTCATGGTCTTTAGCACACTTAGTTTTAAGTAATGTGACCGTGGGTTTGTTGTATTGTGTGGTATAAATTCACATAATCATATACAAATATAATATATAAAAAATGTAATATACAAACTGTACTATGTGCACTTATCCAGCTCGAAGCAGCGCTGATCACACTTTACTTTCTGAATCTCAATTAATCTGAATCTACTTCTGTAGATTCAAATCAGGTTATTGCACTTTGCCAAGACATACTTAAACAATCATTCTGGGCCCAATAACATTCGTTCTGACAACAAATAGTTCACAAGCGGAGAAATCTTTACTTTGGCTGCTTAGAACTGGACTAGTAACTCCCATTCTTTGGGAGAGTCTATAGTTCAGAATGAGTACATACAAAAACTTATTTAGTCCCTAAAGCAATGGAAACAAGTTCCCTGAAGACAGAATTGTGTCTTCCTTATCACACGATGAAGCCAAAGCAGCAATAGCTTCAAATCATTATTGTTTGCTGTTACTGATTTAAAACCTAAAAATATTTGCAGAATCAGGTATCATCTTAATTAATTTATTAATTTCTTCAGGCTACCAGCCAAAGCATGGATGAAACTTGGCTTTAAGCGCTAGAGCATCTTTTGATTACTGTAATCCATATTCTAATTATCCACTTGCAGTAATTAGCACCTTGCCTTTACCCCAGGTGTGTTTTTGTAAACAGTAACATGCTCGCTCTTTTTCGCACCCTCTGATGTTCCTTTAATCCACTCCCTCCCACCATGTGCTAAAAATCTCATGCAGCTGTTCTCTGTTCTTGCTAATATTAAAGGTATCAATAAACAAAATGCGCTAATCCAGACGTTACACATCTGTTCAGAATGTAAAATTTACTATATTAATTATTAATTACCAAATACAGGTGGTTCATTCAGTCCCATTGCCACATCTTTATGAAATGAAGAATCTGGTATTCATTTTGGACAATTGTGTGCTTCCGGGTTCGTAAGTAGTTTGGGAAAGTCCCTTTTTGTTCGATGATGACTATGCCCCAGCGCGCAAGGCAAGGTCCACAAAGTCAACTTGATTGACATATTCACAGCCAATAAAGATCGTGAGCCAGTTTCTGTAGTCAAACATGTGTGACTGACTCTGACCACGCACTACAAAATCCTGTAAATTGTCTTTCCAAAAAAAAAAACAAAAAAAAAACGTTAAGACGTTAAGAGGGAACCAAATAAAAAAATAATGCCATCAAAACTCTAGTAAGTTTGAGTTTATGTGACCCTTAAGCCGGGGGGGGGGGGGGGGGGGGGGGGGGGGGGGGGGGGGGGGGGGGGGGGGGGGGGGGGGGGGGGGGGGGGGGGGGGGGGGGGGGGGGGGGGGGGGGGGGGGCCCAGGACAGGGCGCCAATCCATCGCTGGGCACACACTCACTCACACATACACACTCTAAATTGGGCAATTTTGAGAATTCAATTAACTTGATCCATGTTTTTGGACTGTGGGAGGAAACCGGAGAACCCGGAGGAAACCCACGCAGACACGGGGAGAACATGGAAACTCCACCCAGATGGGGATTCGAACCGGGAATCCCCAGCGCTGAGAGGCGAACGTGCTAACCACTAAGCCACCGTGCCGCCACCCCTCAAGCCCACATGTAATCATATAGATTTGGGACTTGATCTTCTCCATTCCTGCATTAACAAATACAACCTGAAACTCTAAAACGCAAGAAGAATCATTGACACAGTAACAAAGACAGTTCATTTAGAAAAAGATGTTGCTATCAAGGTCATGTATTTTCCTAGAAAGCCTATGGATATTTTACCAGGAAATTTTATTTGCATTTAACAAACAATAAATTGCATTGAAAAGAAACAAACATTTAAAAAATATATATTAATATAAAACTACCAGCATAATGCCCAGAGCCAGCCTGGCACAATGACCGTAGCTATGTGTGTGTGTGTGTGTGTGTGTGTATGTGTGTGAGAGAGAGAGAGACAGAATGAGCTCAAAAAGTTATCTGACCAAGATGTAATTCAGGTAATGCTGTTTCTAATACAAATATGTATGTGTGAGCATTCATCTCAGTATACGTGTGGGATGAAGTGCTAAACAGATGTGTTTTACTTCCCTATTAACATTACAAAGAGAGGTTCTGATTGAAGGGCCACAACTAAAGGGGCTATATTTTTCCTTTGGTGGGATGTCCCCATTCAAATACACAAACACACACTGACCTCTTTAAAAGGCTCCCACCTACACTGCCAGCTGGCAACTGGTGAAGTTTGTGCTGTAATGTCCACAGTACATAATTTCCCAAACATACAGCAATCTGAGTATCTCAATTGTACCACACACAAATATATATACATACATACATACATACACACACATTTATATATATATATATATATATATATATATATATATATATATATATATATATATATATATATATATATATTTTTTATTTAATAGGTAATCATTTTAAAGCAGCCACATTTATGATCACAAAGTACTGAAGGTTTAGCAATTCACATTTTGCTTCGCTTCTTGCAGAGTAAAAAAGAAAACAGAGCTTGCGCTAATCTGCTCTGGCAGCGGCGTATGTTATTGTAGCATCTTAATTAATCTTACAGGAGGTGTAATGCGACCTCAGATTTGGTCTGCACCTTGAACGGATTAATTAACACTTCTAATCAGCAGCAGCAAAATTAATTTTGCCCCAATTACATGCTTGTGAATTTGCATGTGCTTAAAGCTGGGTTTTTCCATGTTATGATACAGTATAAAAACTCACACATAGACACAAAATACACACATCATTTAAGAACAATTTAGGAACATCGTTTGTACATTACTGGACAACTATTATTAATATCAACATTGCTTTCCACATGTAGAAATGCATTAATACTAATGTTGGATTGTTCACACACATGGTCCCATTGGGAGCTTATTGCAGTAGAGGGTTATTGATGAGGATGTGGGAGCAAAGTGGAGAGAGCTAAAGAGGTGTGTAGCAAGCACACTGACAGTTCTTCAATTTAATTCTTGTTTTGCTCTCTTTCTCTCTTTCTGAATCTGTGTGTGTGTGTGTGTGTGTGTGTGTGTGTGTGTGTGTGTGTGTGTGTGTGTGTGTGTGTGTGTGATATTTGGCTAGTCTCCATAAAAAGTATTTTCAATGATGCACAATTAATTTAAAGGCAAACAATTTGAATAAGGTAATAGGGATATGGTTCGTATTAAGTATCTGCACAGTTAAATGTTTCCCAATTATTTAATTCTACGGGGAACATGTTTAATGGTACATTTTCTTTGAAAATACTTATTATAATAAATTATTATAATTATTAGCAGTAGTAGTAGTATTTAGTTTTACATAAAATAAGTTTTACATAAAATAAAGATCAAGTATTTATTAAAGTTCAGTGACTTAAATTTTATAAGTAAAATTTAGTGAGTAAAGAGTAGCTGTGCATTTAAATATAAGGAAGATTGTCTACTGTAGAGGATGCATTAACTTAGCTTCATAAAATCAATAAAACACAATTTGACTGGGAGTGCCTACACGTTTGCATACATGTTTCATTATGTAGTAATATGTTTAATCATCTATCTAAATGAATCTTGTCATGAAATACTATTCTATATACTTACAATAAAAATTATAAAAAAAATTAAATTGTGTTCAACAGTTGCACTCTGGGCGGCACGGTGGCTTAGTGGTTAGCACGTTCGCCTCTCAGCACTAGGGATTCGAATCCCCATCTGGGTGGAGTTTCCATGTTCTCCCCGTGTCTGCGTGGGTTTCCTCCGGGTTCTCCGGTTTCCCACAGTCCAAAAACATGGATCAAGTTAATTGAATTCTCAAAATTGCCCCATATAGAGTGTGTCTGTGTGAGTGAGTGTGTCCCCAGCGATGGATTGGCGCCCTGTCCTGGGTGTTTTCGGCCCAGCGCCCGAGACGTTCTCCCCTGGATGGGCATGGGGAACCCCCACAGCGACCCTAATAGAGGATAAGCGGGAGATAATGAATTAATGAGTTGCACTCTGTTTATTATGATAATAATCACAGTAGTGTAAACCTTTACATCATTCTCTTCTGTCACTAATATAATAAAAATAGTTTTTTTATTTAGGCCAATATGTCAATAGAGTTCCGTTATAACAGAATAAACAAGCACTGTTTAAAATAAAAAGACTAAAAGGTCCAGACAACTATATGGTTTGGATGAAGTTCTTGTCTCTTTTTTTTCACCCATGTTGTGCGTCATCTTTGAAGCAGGATATCTATAATTGAGGCACTTGCTGCCCAACCCAAAACCAGAAAACATCATTTTCCTCTCATCATATGGCTAGGAGCTTTTCTTTTAGTCTGCTGTTCTCTCTCTTAGCAATGGCTTATGCAGAGAGATAAAAAAAAATCCACACCAGGCTACATCAGCTGCACCTCATGGAAGAGTACAACAGAAGTGTCGAAGTGTAAAATGTAACACGATCCAAATCAAAACAGAGGGTGTATATATTAAGTGACAACACAATGCCTGAAGGCACAGATTGAACTTTTGCATGCTTTTCTAGTTTGTGGCACAGGTTCAGATGGCCAGGACTGAAGAGGTTGAAAAGATAAGAGAGTCATAAGATGAGTGGGTGTGGGTTGTTGCGGCCGTTGAACGGATGGATGGATGGACGGACGGATGGAAAGCGGCGCTCCTTGCATGAATATTTCATGAGAAACCTGTCTCCCACATGCAGTATTCCATCTAGATCCCACTTTGAGGTTCTAATCTTGGCCCACATGTAGCTGTTAACTGACAGAATATACCCAACAAGCACCTCTGGCAGCATCACACAGGGAGAAACACGATCTTAGTACAGACCAAGTTGCTTCCTTTGCACTGCCATTTCTACACTTTCCTTTTTTCTCAAATTTTTTTTCAAAGTTTAACACTTTGTTTTAAACAATTAAAATATGGTAGGTAATCAGATAGATATTAGAGTCAGCATACTTAGGAAGGGAGAGGGGTAGTAGCATCCCTAAGAAAGTGTTTTGTAAAATTAAAGTTATTGAAAAAACTGTTTGAACAATAAGTGTATTTTATTTGCATTTATAAAAAAAAGAAAGAGCATATTTACACTCAAAAGACAATGCAGCTCTGGTTAAGATAAAAAAGAGGAAGAGCACTTGCAGCTTTGTGTCGGTAAAAGGAACCTGGTTGTGCTTTGGTGTTAAAACTGCTCGAACAGCCAGTGACCGACAGGGCCGATTTCACACTGAGAGCCACAGAGCATCTGCCGAGAGATTTGCATATTAATTGACCCATATTAACTCCCCCTAAAGATAGTACACCCGACTAATGCCCAGACGTTTACACTTTACATTTATTTGATACATAATATTTTATATAGATTCTACATTTCCAAATATAATCCAGTTTATACTACCCGAAGTTAGAGAAACTTATTATTTTAAGAGGCCTCTTTAAGCAAGAGAGTTCTTTCTATTGACATAAGCTTATTACATTTTAAGTATTTTATGTTTCTCTACTCTTATAGATAATGGGGTAATTAAAATGAAAATGGTTTGTACCTTTGCTGCAGTAGCATGTTTGTTTGTTCCCACCTAACCAAGTCCTCATGGATACCCTAGCAAGTCATTGTGTGTGCTTTAGCGATTAAACACAAACACACACACACACACACACACACACACACACACACACACACACACACACACAGCGAGAACGAGGGAGAATGAGTGACTGGTGGAGGCCCAGAACAGTTGTCATGAGAGCGAGGGGTAACATGTGCATGCGGTGGGCACAGATGGTGGGTCTACAATGGGAGGGCGGGGGCAAGGTGGGCCGTCTGGCGGCATGATCATATCTAGTAGCCTCTATTACTCTTCTCTCTCTCCCTCTCTCTCTTTTTCTCTCTCTCACTTGCTCCCTCCCTGTCTGCATCTTTCCTCCCTTTTCTGCTTCAGCCTGTTGCACAGGGGTCCAACAGTAGACAAATGGGAATTTAATTCAATTAGGGTGCAGGCTACTGTTGCCTCCTGATGGTGAAGCCTGAGGAATATAACTACTCTCTCTCTCTCTCTCTCTCTCTCTCTCTCTCTCTCTCTCTCTCTCTCTCTCTCTTTCTCTCTCTAATATAACTAAACTAAACTAAACTAATATTGCCAAAACATGAACAGGATGAAATTGAAAACAAAAATTGTACATTTAAAAAAAAAAAAAAAAACTAAGTACTTAGAAACTTAGTAATAAACTTACGCTTATAATTTTTACACACACACACACACACACACACACACACAAATGCATATATACATGCATAAAGTACCATATGATCATACACACTTGCTTTCTCTTGACCTTCTTACATGCACTCACCCCTGTTCTCCAGGTTCATCATAATGGTTAATGCTTTGCTGAATTTGCACTAAATATTAAAAGAAACACAAAAGCTCCCTAACTCTTTCTCTCTCTCTTTATTTGTGTCTTTGCTCGGCCACTGATCTTTTGGTTTGCCCTGAAGTAGGCACAGGCAGACAGCCAGACTGAGCAATGACAAAATGCTTTTAATCCAAATAAATGACATCATGATCCACAGTTTTAACAATATTATGGGCTACCGCAGCTCGATTTTCAAACAGACTTTAATATTTAATTTATATAGATATTGTATTTAAATTTTGCCAATATTTTTTAAAAGTGGTGGTATTTTGGGAAATTATTGATTACACTGTGAAGTTTGCAATGGTATCCTTTGTACAGTAGTGTTTGATGATTGAATAGAACATACGCGAAATATGGTGTATGTTTTCTTTTGAACACTTAAGAATTTGCTTTGCATTAAGTGACTTAAAACAATATAAAGCAATATTGCAGTTATTTCAGTTTTCGGTTCAGGAAAGTAGCAAGCATTAATGCAGAGCTCTTTCAGATTGCTTTTCATTTGAGGACCTGTTGAGTAGTTGGCTGATAACTTCAATTGTAAAGAAAAAAGCAGGCCATTAAGACAAACAGCACGTCATTCTTCCTATTCAATCACTTTCCATAATGCTTTTTTAAATACTGCCTGATTTAATTCATGTGGCTCATTTCCAGAAACTAACCGCTAGGCAGCAACCTGCTTTTTTTCTTCAGTGCACTGCTGCCTCACCTAGTCATTTCCCTTCCCCCTCCTTTCTCTCCCTTGCTCAGGTGATGCACAGGAGAGAGAGAGAACTGAGAGAGCAGTTATTTTCCACAGCCTATGCTGGCTCCTTTCATTGCGGTAGCGGACAAGAGAAGAACTATACCTGGTTATTGTTTGTTATGGATACTCGACTCGCGTCTATTCAAATTTGTCTGGCTTCAGTGGAAGGCTAAAATAGGCAGGTTGACCTCAATGCATAACAAGATGGAAGAAAATGAAGAGGAAGATAAATGGAGGATGGACAGTGGCCGAATGACCTTGGATTGTAAAGCAGGAGGAGGTGTAACCTGATCTTGCCTTGTTGGAATGTTTTTTTAATACATACATTTGGATACAATTGAGCCCTGTTATGGGTTTGCAGGTGTTTAATCTTTTTATTGGAGATTGAAAAGTGCCTGGAGCTCTGTAGGATATTAAAAGACTGTCATGGGTATCACACACAAGCCCTCACCTGTTGGATGAGTTAAAAATCTGTGGATTATTTCAAATCTGTTCCATTGAGCACTTAGGCCTGAAAAAATGGAACAAAACAAGGTATTTGGATAAAGTACTTGCAAGTTATTTACAAATTGTTTAACTTCATGATGCCATGCAAAAGCCATCGGCGGTGGATTTCTTTAGCATTTTCTTCGAACATGATTAATTAACAGTGATGGTGACTGATCATATGGAAAAGATGAAGATGGTTATTCACCCTGAATAAATTCCACGAAAGGTGAGTATTAGCATGAAAGACACCAAACCGTGACCAAGACAGTAAGGGAGTGGAATGATAAGGGAGAATAAGGAGAGAAGAGGAGAAAGGTGGCCTCTTTGTCTCTTGGGTGAGCACAATGGACTGCTTACTGCAGACATTACAAGGCAAGACAGCTGGCAGAAAATAAGGTTAAAATGCTAGCCAATAGCGTCACCAAAGGGGTGGTGCGCACATTATGTGTGTTCATCTTATTGGTAACTCTTAGCTACAGTATTACATTCAATTGCTCGCTAGGTCATACTGGAAAAAATGTTTTAGAGGCTTCTTTTTGGAACCTGCGCTACCACAAGAATTTTTGCCTGTCTAGCTGTTGTTTTTCTCGCTGGCTGCTTCATTTAAATGTATCTGTGAACACACATACACTCGCATAGGTTCACGTTCCCATCTGCCACACCAGCAGACCTTTTTGACCTTTGAGGTAAACAGTGTGATGGATTGCTTTTGTGTGAGGAGTGCTAGCTTTTTTGTCCTCTGCGCACTCACACACATGCTGCCTGCAAAAGTTTAAAATTAGTAAAATATTTCTGCTCTCTTTTCCCTCAGCCATTTTCAGTCTAAAAGTATTCAAATTTTCCCAAAAGAGAGATAAGCAGTAAAATAAAAGCCTTTTGCACCGCACAGACACCTTGTCTAATGCTAAAATCAACGTTCTTAAAAACGGTGTAATGTTATATTCATGCTATATAATTCAGATCATGTGAACTCTGTAACTAGCTGATCTTTTTAAAAATACTACTAGGTGGATAAGAGTGGTAAATGGAGAGGTTGTTAAAGTGTTAAACATTTTGCGTGGGCATATATCATGGTTCTTCTTAAGCTAAAAGAGATCAGCAGTTGCCTATTATTAATATTCAGCTCCCTGACCCCTGAATTCATTCTCTCAGCTTTTCCTTCCCTCCCCCTCTTTTGCATTTCTTTTGCCTGATACTCCCACCATTCTGCCTTCAGGATGCAGCTTTAAAGTTTATTTTCGAAAGGCAGAACTGTGTTTAACTCCGTACCTGGATGAATCAGTGTTTCATAGCTATTAAGAGATGTAGAAGAGGTTATTGATGGCTTAGCCATGAGAAAAATAGGGGGTGGATAGGGGTGGAGAAAGAAGCAATATAAAGTTGCGAAATGTCCAAGGTATATCCAGACCACACACACAAAGCCCTACTTATGTCTTACTTTCCGCCACTCCCTCTTTCTCTTGCTCTTTCTTGTTTTCATTTAAGTATTTACCCCCACTCTCTGAAATAATCCCACCAGTCACACCTCTTACTAAAAATCTTTTTGTCCCACGCCTCTCGCCAACCCCCATGTTCCTCCCTCTAGTCCACCTCTCCCCTCTCTTTTGGTATTCAGCTAGTGGCCAGTGCATTTTTGCGCCCATCCCTCGCTCCCCTTTTTAATGTGCACCTGTTGTGCAGTTGTCCCGGACCCTGGCAAATGTGACCCCCGCCAATCACACAAAGATCATATTATGATCGGCTACGTGCTGGCTAATCTTGCCCTTACTACAGCGAGTCCTCAGGGGTACAGGCTGCCTTTTTACCGCCTGGGAACCTGCAAGGAAAAAAAAAACAAACCCAGGTCATCGGTATTTAGTTAAATGAATGGAGTCCTGTGGACAGATTAGGCTGTAGGGGAAATAGGCCAGCATATTGAGAGAGTAAAAGACAGAGCAAGAGAGAGAGAGTGAAGGAGAGAGAGAAAATGCATAAGAAAGTTTGTTGTTTTTTTGAAGCTGTGCGTCAAGGGAGGAGAGTATGTTCTGTGAGGACGTGCCTAACATTGGCAATTAGAACTTAGATCTTGCCATTAGCGCCACTTCCCACTAACTCTGGCCAGTTCTGGCAGGGCGCCTGGTAGATAAGGCACTGCTGAGAGCCGGGAGAGATCTCAGTGGAGAGAACTTCAGATGAACCGTGGTTCCCATGAAGTCATGTACATTCATACTGCATCACCTCCTTCAAACTGTACACTTATTAGAAAAGTCAATTTAGTGGTATTTCTTCTTTAAAATGTTTTTGTTTTCTCATATTGTAAAGATCTTAACAATATACATACAATGTTGGCTGATACAAACTGGCCCGGTGCACAATATTAAAATTTAATTATCATTAACAACAAATTAAAAGCTAAGAAAATTCACTCCTGAGGCCATTTATGGCTCACTGCTTGTAAACTATTGCATCAAAAGTCACTTAATGCAAAGACAAAATAAAAATATATTTATGTAAAATAAAAAATGATCTTTACAAGATGTTTACAATATTTCGGGGGTGTATATTTAATTAGTGCTGCAGTTCATACAACACAATAGAACACACTTTATCTAATTGTAGTGGCTTCACTTTTATAATGCTTATGTTACATTTTAATTACATTTTAATAACTTTTTCTTGTGCCAAGTGTTCGAATGTATCACTTTCTCATTCAGTAAAGAAAAGAAAGAGGCTGGTCAATAACATAATTCAGAAACAGAGCATAATTGTTTCAACAACTTTATAAATCGTAGAAAATAGTAAGCTTCTCTCGTGTAGATCCAGTTGATTCAAACAAACTGTCATTATCATTAGACTTTCATAAAAATTCCTTTAAACACTGGCCAAGCATCAAAACAGAATATAATTAAAGCTCAAATTAAATGTCTGAACTATTGTGCTCACTTTTCTGTGCATAATTAAGATGTTTAAAGCAAACTCAAACTCATTACATATCATATTATACAGGGTTTTAATTGTCCCCAACCAACAATATTGTAAAATGCATCAGGTGTGAATATTAATTGAGTTGGCACACTTGTGAATTTGCATTAAACAAATACTTTGTCATGACTAAAAATGATATGAATATATTGTAAAACTAGTGATTTGTGCTGTGAAGGAGTTATGCCAAAATGATTTGTGATAATATGTGTAATATTAAGTGTAAGAGGTTTCGTGTCTCTCTCTCTCTCAACAGTTCTAAGCTCTGATGAAGACGAAAGACTCCAGGGTTCAGAGTGTGAAGGTAGCCCAGTTGGAGTTCCAAGCCAGGAGCCATCACCTCGGGTAGCACATGCCCTCCTTTCATGCAGGGGAGATGATGATAATGAAAGCCCTGAAATCTGGCACCACACTGACCTCAATGATGAAGGTGAGTGTCATGATACTTCTATCAAAAAACTAAAGAATTTAATTGAGTTTAAACCCATGTGTCTTGTTAACATTTTAGTCAGTGTCTGGTGATGCTAGTAATATAATTTGGAACTTCTTTAAAAACCTCACTATTAAATTTGGCTAGCATTCCCATAAGGTGAATTCAGCAGTTTGAAACCATACCAACGATTAAAGTATGTCTCTTAAGAAGACTGTGATGGGTTTCACTCTGTTCAATTGATAATTGTCACACCATAAATGCGGATGAGAATTGGAGATGATCTACATAGAGAAAATAATATTATTCAATAAAATTAAATTATTTAAAACATTATTTATATAATGCAAAATATATTTTATTATTTATCAAATTATGCTCTTGACAGCAAATGTATAAGTGCAAGTACAGTAAAAAAAAATCTCCTTTAGACATTTGTCATTTAGACTTGTCATTATTATCACTTTCAGTTCACTTTCTTATTGTCTGAAGAGAATAAGTGAACATAAAAGGAAAATCAAAATGATAAAATTGTTCATGGGTATTCGAGAGTAAATCCCAGTCCAAGCTGAAAAGTAATTTCTTGTATTGTTCCTCCTTTATTAAATATTAAAATGTATTACTTTGACCAGAACCGAGGATATATCAGTGGTATGCATTTGGTGAGCTTCATGCTTTAGAAATCCTCCTATGGGTTGGAGAAAATGTTTCTGTTTGATGTAGAATTAAACTCTCAGCTTACTCATCGTCTTTTAGGGGTTGGTACACCTGACCTTACAATGCATCATCTCCACACCCACACACATCTACTTCTGTATTTGCTTTTTGACTCTTTCCACCCCCATTCTCTCTGCTTCAAATGAGATCAAGTGCAATGAGCGGCTGAGACTCAAAAGACAAATTCTTTTAATTAGGATTTGAGCGACATTATTTAGCAAAAGCCTGCCCTGCCAAAGGACTCATTAGGAACGTTAAATGAAATTTTTGGCATTATGATATTATGATAGCCATTTACATGCATAATGATACTTCAGTTCCATGGGTTGGGCTGACAGTTACAGAGTGAAAGGAGAACTCAACCGGGTCACCCAGAGTTTTTTCTTGATTGCCCGACCCCCAGCAATCACTCTCGTCTAATGACTTAGCCATATGCCTCTCTTAATGCGGAATGGCAGGACTGTGGCCCTCAGTTTTGTTTAGTTGACTTTCACGTAAATAGATGCTGGATTACTAAATGTCATCCACTCTCTGGCATCCAAATTAACAGCTCCATATAGAAGCAACTGCTTGGAAGAAAACACACTTCTGACAGCTTATTAGTATTAGCATCTGAAACGCTTAGTCAGGTGAAATTTTGCCTAAAGCCTGAATTACTGTATTTCTAAATTATAGCTCTGCAGTGAACACTGAAGGTCTGTTGCTGCTTTAATACAGTATGTTGCTAAATGTAACACTTCTAAGTGTCTGATGAATCAGCATACACATCTATACCCAATCTCCAACTTCCTCTTTTTCAAGGCACACTTGCATTAACCTATTGCATATTCTTTATTTTGTATTTTATATCTTTTCACAAGAAAAGGTTATTATGGTAAATCGATCACTGACACTGCCTTCTGTAAAGAATGTGTAGAAGCTACTTAATTGCATTAACAAACAACACACTCAAGCACACAGGTTTAATTTGCTCTGTGCTTCCACCTATGATATGTGACTTTAAATATACCACAAATGAGAAGGGACTTAAACTGTGGTACTTACCACCGATACTTTACCGGAAAATGAATCGCAACTACTGCAAGCAGAACTGAGACAATATTGTGGCTCTTTCTTATCTTTCGAAGAAACTAGATTTCACCTGATAGAAATTTATTCAGTCTTTAAACCGCTAGGTATTCTTTAGCTACTGAATTATAGTGTTGTTTCAAGTTGCTGGAGAGGATTGAAACGAGAATTAGGTTATAGGGGAAGTATAGGGGAGTATCCATGCTGGCTCAAGGCCTCAACTTATCTGCACAGCACAGAAAGCGAAATTCAGTTTACTACCAGGGATTTTACAACAACAAAACGCCAATTAGTGAATGACATGATTGTTCTAGAAATTGATAATTCAAAATTGACTTGAGCCTTAACTTTTTAATGTTTAAAAATAACTTTTGAATTGCTTCTCTTGAAAGTGTTCTAGCTTTGAAATAGAGAAGTGAGAGTGTGAAAAAAAGGAGTAATACTTTCAAAAGGCTCTCAGCTATACAATAATAAGCAACAAGACTGAGAGCAAAAATAATCCAGCACTAATGCCCTGTGTTTGTACTTGTGTGGTTAAAGTAAGTCCTGATATTGACAGCAGTGGTTTGAAAAAAAAAAGATTGTTCAAAACAATACATACACAGACAGTAAACAGAACCTTTTTATTTAAAGTAAAAAAGGGATTTGTCTGATTTTGATTAAATTTACTGTCATATTTGGGGTAGATTGGAAAATCTTACAAACATAGAAATACAAACATGTTTGTGGAAAACAGTGATGTTTCTTTTTCTTCCCCATTATGGCAAGGTGAACTATATCCTTCTTCTAAAGAGGAAGCTTATGATACTTGTGACTGCCGGTAACCGGTCACATGAGTACGGGCAGGAGGAACAAATATAATGGCTGTTGCAAATAAGCATCATCACTTAAGATGCCATGTCATTCTGAGATGATAACAGTGTTGATTAAGTTTCTCAAACAAGCAAGGATTTGTAAAAGCACACTAATGATGTTATATATGACGTTTCACAAATTGTATGCTTGTTCTTTGGTTTTTTTTTTATTACCTGATTAACATTTGAGAAGCGAAAAATGAAAGTGGTTTTCAAGGATTTTTAAAGGAGCCCAGAAGACTGCTGCTAGCACATTTGATGCTATTGATTTATGCAATGTGGTCTTTCTTTTGGCTGTTCCAATTTGTGGTTTGTGATACGTCCAACATTTGCTAATACTTCTTTCATTCTCTCATTTTCTATCCTTCTGGCTTTGGCCTCTCCCTTACTCACTCTAGAGGAAAGAAAAGATGAATATAATCCACTGAGCCCTGATGTCTCTTTTCATGGAGCTGGAAACAGTAAAGGTAAGTCCACAGCTCTGATTTAGCCCAGCAGTTAAAGAGTATCAGTGCAGACAAATGAATAGTAGTTACTTATTCTTGCCATATTTTTTATCATTATTACTTACATTTTCACTCCTGGGATCAATTTTCATTAGCCATTATTTGTCATAGAATTAAAAAATATTGAATGCAGCGCTTTGGCAAATTATGGCCAAGTCTTTCATATGGGAATTTACATTTTATTTATTTATATTTCATGGATTATGTTGTTGGTTTACAAGGATAAGTGTCAAAAGTCTTCACGCACACACACACACGAGCATGTGGGCCTCTTTCTCTCTCTCTCTTTCTCTCTCTCTCTCTCTCTCTATTTATATATATAATGTTGCCTTATATGTTTCAGAAGGAGATGGAAAGTCAACATTTGTAGTTTGAGAAAGTGTGCACAGCAAATCACATTTTGCCACCAAATCCAGTTTGAGGTCAAATTAGATTTGTTTTGTCCTCATAATCTCAATTTGGTTTAGAATAAGAAAAAACGGACTGTGTGATCATTGGTGTCAGTGTTGTTTTTTCCTTCCTAATAAAAACAAATAGTCTCATTTAAAACTATTTTTTTTAAATCTGAAATATGACTATAGTTTTGTTTTGGGAAAATGTTATCAAGCTTACAGCTGTTGTCTTTTTAAGTGCAGCCTTATCATTCAACTGTAATCAGTGCCAGTTCATATTGTTTATCGTAAAACCTCTGCTCTTTGTAATTATACATAAGCATGGCTCATTATTAGATTTGGGTCTGATTTTAAGTATACAATGGGCTGTGCAAAGTGATATCAGTTACCCAAGCAAGCCTAATTGCCACATAAACCAATTACCCACAATGCTGCAAATGTTTAAACCCTTTTCGAACATGCAAGAGGATGCTTAAAGAGTGCTTGACGATCATGCTGGCTCCTATTTGTCTTTCAAGTGGCTATTACACTGTAACTTAAATAAATACATCCACCTTTAAAGCTTCCTAATGGTGTGTTCCCTACTGCATCACATTTAAAGCCTTTGGCTTCCTAACGTCCAGGTTTTTCTAGTGACACAGAATGTAAACCAATTAGTTAATGTTCTCCTATCATTTAACATTTGCAGTTAAAAGCATTGAAGGCAGTGTAGAGCTGGAGAACTTTTTTACAAAGAGGAAGGTAGAGGACAGCGATGGCTGTGCAGCCAGCATAGCTGAGTACCTGCAACGAGGGGACACAGCCATAATATATCCAGAAGACCCAGAGGAGAGCACCAGACTGAGCACTCCAGAGGCTAATGGGCAAGAGGACAATGAAAATGGTAAGAATAAAAACTAATTAAACAGAAATTCTTCCAAAATGTATTCTAAACAAAATGTAATTTTAAATTAGGTGTATTATAAGCCTGTTCCAAAAATGTAAGTTTAAAGGGTACAAATTTACCATACTTAATTATTGTTAAATCTCACACACTAGTTTTAGATTTGCCAGATTTGCATTTGAATAAATGATTAGCAGGCTTTGGGGCTCTATAATATCTTCTCCAGCACTTTAAAAAATAATTTATCAAATGTAATAAAAGCCAGATGAATCTTGGCATGGTGGTCATGAAATATCATCAGAGATGCAAAGATTTATTGATGAAAAAAATCTTGTCATACAGTACATTGAGGTAATTGTTGACTTCATTTTGTTGCTAAGGCTTAATCTGACCAACTTAAGTAACTCCAAATCATAACATGCAAAATAACATTTATGAGGTCATGAAGATAAATAGGGCGGCACAGTGGCTTAGTGGTTAGCACATTCGCCTCTCAGCGCAAGGGATTCCCGATTCGAATCCCCATCTGGGTGGAGTTTCCATGTTCTCCCCGTGTCCATGTGGGTTTACTCCGGGTTCTCCGGTTTCCTCCCACAGTCCGAAAACATGGATCAAGTCAATTAAATTCTCCAAATTGCCCCATATAGAGTGTGTGTGTGTGTGTGTGAGTGAGTGTGTGCCCAGCGATAGATGTCCTGGGTCTATCTGCCCAGCGCCAGGAATGGGGAACCCCACCGCGACCCTACTAGAGGATAAAGCGGGAGATAATGAATGAATGAATGAATGAATGAAGATAAATAGAATACCTCAAATGCAAAATAGTTATACTGCCATGAACATTGTGTGTTCCTTTAAAACTACACCACTCCGGTGTGAATAGAAAAAATTTCTCAATCCTCTTTTTCTTTTCAGATCTGGTACTAAGAACACCAGATGACTTTGCGCAACTTTTGACCTGCCCTTATTGTGACCGTGGATACAAACGACTGACATCTCTCAAGGAACACATTAAGTACAGACATGAGAAGAATGAAGAAAGCTTCCCATGCCCACTCTGCAGTGACACTTTTGCCCACCGTGGACAGCTAGACCGCCATATGGCCACCCACAAACCTTCCAGAGACCAGGTGAGTCAGGAGATAGGTAAACAGGTATTTTACAAAGGTAAAATTGACAGCAAAATTAGAGGTATTATCCTTTCAGTTTAAAAAGACAAATAAGTAATATATAAAAACACAGTGTGTAGTATGTGTTTGGGCAAGATTTCAACACCATTATGTAACCATGTGATATGGCCAACAAAATGTTTAGTGAGTGCTAAACCTGTAAAAATATGACTATTTGGGGAATTTTACTTAATCGGCCCACTTTGAATAAAGGAGCCATTTTGAAAAATTGTTTTTGGTTCAGTTGGCTACGCATGCTTCTTTGGAGCCTCTTTAAAATGCAGATCTTTCACACCGGAGCCACAGCTGTGCACAGTCGTCTGCCCACGGTAAGGCATGTGTGGGATGTTCTAGCACATTGAGTTCTATAGTTTTTCTGCTTCAGCTGCTGCTGGAGTCGAATCAAACTCCAAACATGCACCCAATGCTGACATTAGTTTCGCATTTTCTTGCTGGTTTTTGGGCAGTAAGAGGCCTTTGTGACAGAAAAGCAGTTATATGTGCTTATTTTGTAAAAAAAAAAAAGGTCCTTTCGTATCTTCATTCTTTAAATGGAATGTGTTTTCCATGTAGTACAGGCGTTTTCAGGCATTAAATTGGATTTTACCAGGATGTCTGAATTTGGAATAAAAACTTTAAAGCACTGAATATATCCACATTGCAAACTAAATGAATGAACATCCCACCTTGCTCTTTTGTCTAGTTTAATCTTTCTCATACACACCTCTCTGGGCTGACTCATGCATCTTCAGAAGGCTGTCCAGTGTTGTAGGCTGTCCAGATACTTAAACTACTTTAAAATGAGGTTCATTTGCGGATTATAAATAATCAGCAATAAGATTTTTAGGCCACTCCAAAGTTAATATATTCTATTTGGATGAGCATTTTCCCTCTAAATCAAATTGATTTAACTAGGAGTGCCTAGTAATGCATATCATTAAGCCATTCATGTACACTGGTATGTGCGTTGACACAGAAAGCATCATAGTTGTTTGCTTTGTTACATAATATGTAACAATAAAGAAACAAATCAGAACATGTAATGACTGATATGGTTGGGAAGCACAGTGGGTCTCTGCGTCATCATTTTTTTACAAACTACAGTATTCATACTCATATATTTTTTTATTAAAATCTTTGGCATAGCAAAAACAATAAGAATGAACTTGAACTAATTCTGTTGCAATTATATATTTTTTAATTCAGAAAAGATCGCCCATAGTTTAATAAATGGATGGAGGTCCTGCTCGCACACTAACCTAAATCTAATTACAAAACAATAACTCAATTATATAACTAAATTATAAACAAATGAAACACAATGTAACATAGAAAACAATAATATTTATTGACCTTTACTTTTAAATTGTTTGTTAAACGACTTTTAACTGTTTATTAGGAAAATCCTGGGTTTATTTTGTATTTATGTCACAACCTATTTGTTCCTTCTAGTCACAGTTGCTGAATGAAGGTGCAGGCAACCGAAAGTTTAAATGCTCAGAGTGTGGGAAAGCATTCAAATACAAACACCATCTTAAGGAGCATCTCCGCATTCATAGTGGTATGTAATCAAATGGCTTTTGTTACTATTTTGTGAGGTTTTTTACATATTTTTCTTAGATTATTTGATTGTATGTATAATACATATCAATATAAGATTATTTAACAATGTTTTTTCTGTTTAGGTGAGAAGCCATACGAATGCTCTAACTGTAAGAAGCGCTTCTCCCATTCAGGCTCTTACAGTTCACACATTAGTAGCAAAAAGTGCATTGGGCTCATTTCCATTAATGGGAGGGTACGAAATGGAACCAGCACAAAGGCTGGCTCATCCCCTAATTCTGCTGCTTCATCTCCAGGAAGTCCCGCATTGGCTCAGCTACGGAACAAACTGGAAAACGGCAGGTGTATGAGTATCCAGGACACATCTCACTCTGATATAAAGGCAGAGTCCATGGACTTTAATGAATATCGTCTTATGATGGCTTCTACCCCAGAATTTGTTGGGTCTGGAGCATTTCTTAATCCTAATGCTCGTGGTGGGAGTCCACTCGGGATACACAACTCCTCACAGAACCCCTTACAGCACTTGGCCATGAGACTGGATTCACACCCACTAAGTTACTCAGCTTTAAACAATAAACTTAGTAAGGTTCAGCGGGTACTGCAGATTGTAGACAATACTGTGTGTAAGCAGAAAATGGAGAATGAAGAAACTTCCAAGTTTAGGGTCTACATCACGGAAGAGCAGAAGCTGGCACTGGCATCCCAGCCTGGGTTCCCGGGAAATGAACACATCAGCCCCACCAAAAGCATTATTGACTATACATTGGAGAAGGTTAATGAGGCCAAAGTCTCCCCAACAAGCCTATATGATGAGTCACATAAACATTCTGTTGACATAATGAAGGAGAGGCAAAGCCTTTTTGTAGATTCTTTATCAGATGACAAAACTCTAGACAGAGATGCACAGTATGCATCATTCTCATGCCAATATTGCAAGGAAACATTTAATGGCCCTATCCCCTTGCATCAGCATGAGCGTTACCTTTGCAAGATGAATGAAGAAATCAAGGCCGTACTAAAACCTAGTGAAAGTTTACCTGTAGGTCGCAGGGGATTGTCCAGCCTAGATCACCAGGCTTTTATTGGATCCTCTTCTCTTCCAGAGAGTAATGCAGCTAGCCCTATCAACCTGTTCAAAGATCACATGTCAGTACTAAAGGCATACTTTGCAATGAACACTGATCCCAGCCCAGATGAACTAAGGAAAATCTCCATTGCAGTTGGACTTCCTCAAGAGTTTGTGAAAGAGTGGTTTGTGCAGTGGAAATCTCAACCTCACCCTGTTGTAACCAGGAAAAGGTCTCCACCTTCTGATTGGAGCAGTGGAGATAGCAACCATGGAATGGGTAGAGAATCAGCCCTTGTTAGGTCTCCAGGTTCTCTTGGCCAGTATAATGACTCCACATCAGAGTTCCCCGGAGCCAAGAATGGTGATGGAGGACATGGGCTATCTAAACAGCAGTTACCAGGCATAAGACACACAAATGAAAAGCTACTTGATTCAGTGGACCATTTAAGAAGTGAGACTCCATCCCCATTAAATCTCTCTTCTACATCATCCAAACACTCTCACAGTAGCTCCTATACTCCTACTAGTCTTACTTCAGAAGAAACACATGGTGAGCCTCTGGACCTGTCCCTACCAAAACACCTCTACAAATCAGACAGAAAGACAAAGACAAATGGTTTCAACATAGATCGTAATGGCGAGGCGGTTGTGCGTGATCAAGGAACAGAACCTCTAGACTTGGCCCACATCAAGAAGGAGTTCAATGGGTCAAACAGTGTAGGCAGTGAAATCCAGCTGGATAAAAGCTCAAGCCCTATTTTTGGCATCAACCCATTCAGTGGCAGTCCAATTTATACCCCACTACCTACTCATGGGGCATTTCCACCATCAACTTTTATGTCCCCAGCTCAGGCCAGCATCCCAGGACTAAGGCCATACCCAGGACTTGATCCCATGAGCTTCCTCCCCCACATGGCTTACACTTATGCAGCAGGGGCAGCCACCTTTGCTGAAATGCAACAGCGACGAAAATACCAGAGGAAAACAACCTTTCAGGTAATGAATCCATGGTTACAAATCTTTTATGTATAAACTTATTAATTGAGGTATTTTTGTATCATTACAATTTGTAGAGTTTTAACAATACATATTGATTTTCTGCCATTTTTAGAACTCCTAGTAATAGCTTGCACTATTTGTGCCACATTTATTTATAGTCATTTTCTCAATTTATTTATTTCTGGATTAGAGTGTCTAAGAACCTTTCTGTAAGGATGTCTCCTGTTTTGTTGGATTATATGTACAGTACAGTAACAAAGAGATTAAACTGACTTACTCAATCAAAAAGGTTCTAATCAACTGAATCTTGAACAAACCTGCTTAAATGAAAATATATGATGTATTCATTTTTAATTTAATTAATTTATCCAACATCACACACATGAATTTCTGGACTGAAACCATATTTATCGTCATAAAAAATAATTCAAGAAAAAAACACTAAATATAGGATTGATACAAAAAAGAATGACTACTCAGAAAAAACCCTGACTGTTTATTATGTTGTGATTCTTTCAATTTTTAAAATAATGACTTAAATCATATTTCCAGATCAATACAAAAATAATAATTGAGCTTAAAATCAGAATTCAGCCTAAAATGAAGCCTGATTAGAACAGGAAAAAAGGCAATATGACGTCTTTACCATCTAGTTTAAACAAAACCTATTATTTACAGTGAGGTGTAATGTTGAATTAATTTTTGCTTTCAACTTCTTAAAATGTTATTGAAAAAGATTAAAGCTTGGTTTACTGGCAAAAAAGAGTTTAACATCTTCAAGGCAGGGGTGCTAATTGTTTTTGTATATACAGTATGGTATTTACACTCATATAAAATTATTATAATTTATTTACTTTAAAATTAAGCTATATCACCAAAGGTTGAAGTTCTTATAAGTATTTCTTTCCAGTGGGGCCAAAAGTAACTAATGTAAAGTTGCATAAAAATCAGTTTTCTAGGTCTGTTTTTAAACATTATCAAAAGCTCTTAAGATGCTTGTTGACTTTGTTACCCGTGTTCTGCCCTTAATCTGCTGATCAGACATGCCCTGTGTAAAGCACATTTCATGGTCAATGAAAAGCCCATATGTTGCCTTTTTGAAAATGTGCACAGGCTATAAAAGTCTTACAAAGATAAGCCCTACCCAGACTCAGGATCAAGAAGAAGCTGTTTCCTTTGAGAAGGCAGGTGTGGATTATTCAGCTAAATGCATTCGTTTCTTTTTCAGGGGGAGCTGCTGGACAGCACAGGGGACTATTTGTCAGGGCTGGAGGACCTGACTGACAGTGAGTCGCTGCTTGCCCGGAAGAAGATTAAGAAGACTGAAAGTGGTATGTACGCGTGTGACTTGTGCGACAAAACATTCCAGAAGACCAGTTCCCTCCTAAGACACAAATATGAGCACACAGGTATATCACATTTAGAAAATTCTTTTTACCCTCATCCCCAAGTTATCTCTTTTGAAATATGATGAGTTTTTACATTTTATTTATTTGAATTTTCATTTTCTATCTTTCATTCTTTTCTTTTTATACATTTAGTTTTTATGGGTTTTCATTTATTTTCATTTACATACTATGAGAAACAAGAAAACTTTCTTAAATTTGACAGTCTTTTAAAAGAGTTTATATGCAAGGCTTAATTTCTATTTTTTAAGACACAAGTGAAAGGTTGACATCATGCTTAACTGACACATCTATTTTTACTGGTTTGGGGAAAGGGTACAAATGAGAAAAGAGAAAACCAGAGGAATCAAATGTAACATACAGATTACTTGCATGCAAATATTCCACTTTAAGTCAGGTGTGGGCAAGCATAACGTGTGTGTGGCATTTCAATGCCATGCCATGACCCTCCCACCCCCCTTCCTGGGGGACTCCTCTCTTTCACAGACTTGCATCATACTTTATTCAAATTCCTTTTCAGGAATGCTGGGCGGGGAATTTGCTCTCCCGTTTATTTTTGAACTTGATGAAGGAAGGTGGGTGGGGGGGTCATCTTAAGCATGCCAGCTATGGAAGGTGCCGCAGGCATTCCAGCACCATCCATGGCCAAGAATACACTACAGACGTTCATGTGTTTAAAACTGATAGCGAGTGTGTGTGGGATGTGTGTGTTCAAAAGAAATTGGGTGTCAGCTGAAATTAATAAAGGCCAGCATGCTTCTCCATTGATTCCATTATGCTTTAATAAATTTTATGTGCACACATTGTACACTAGCTACTGTCATAGTGCATAGGATGTGAAGGTTTCATTTTACTGCACCCTCATTATGGTGTCACAAGGAAACTTTCTGACCTAAGCATTTTATAACCTGGAGACATGATGTCATAAAAACATGCTCCATCAAGGATGCTGACCGCCTCAATTTCACCTTGTGCGGCATGCCATGATTACCACCTGATCTCCTTGGCAGCATAGCTGAGGTCACATACAACCTCAGAATAGCTCATCGGGATTGTGGCTTCCCTCATGCCTACTTATCCTTTTTATGGCTTAATATAAAAAATATACTTTGGTGCTTATTTATTGTCAAATCAGAATACATGCCTGTTTAAGTTGGCAAAAGAGGCTAGACTTGTCATTATTCGAGAGGTTAATTAAGCTCTGCTTCTCATATGAAGACCGCTCACCAAAAAACAATGCAATGCCTTAGTGTTGAATTTCACAATATTCAATAGTGCTTTAATAATACTTTTTTTTCATAGGCATCTTTCTGGCCCCTCAAGGACAGAAAAAATATATAGAAATAAACAAACAAACATAAATTTAAAGATAGAAAAAATAGCACAGCAAAGGACTAGTCGGGTCGCTTTGTTTACATTGTTTACAAAAATAGCATATTTAATAGTGTTAAAAAAAAAGGTTGCTAAAAGGAGTTTGTTGCATTTAGTTTGCTTAGAAATGTTTTCAATTTTAGACAATTAATTAGTGGACCTCATTTTCACCCTAAAGTGTACAATGGTATTAAGATATTATTAAATTTATCAGCTTTCTAAAAAAAAAAAAAAGGAAGATAAACTGGGCTGCAAGACTCATCAGAATTTGGGTTTACCTTTACATATGGTAATGATGCCTTAGCTAGTAATCTCTTAAAGCTATTGAACATTTATGTGAGGCAGCTGCTGAGACTAAGACCCAAGTAATGACTTAGGTTTGGGGGCTACATTTACACAAATTTACATATGTGAGAGGAGATGCCAGAGAGTTAATTCAGTGCATCAAATTCAATCTAGAGAGTTAACCTGCAACAAACTGACATAATACTTTACAAACCTAAATTGCGCTCTATCCACTGACCAGTACCAGGCTAACCAGTTGGCTTTTCTCTTCCCTGTGTTTCTGCAGGAAAGCGGCCCCACCAGTGCCAGATCTGCAAGAAGGCCTTCAAGCACAAGCACCATCTGATTGAGCACTCACGCCTGCACTCAGGCGAGAAGCCTTACCAGTGTGACAAGTGTGGAAAGCGCTTCTCGCATTCTGGCTCGTATTCTCAGCACATGAACCATCGCTATTCCTACTGCAAAAGGGAGGCTGAGGAGCGCGAGGCTGCCAAACAGGAGAGTCATGAGAATGGTGGCTCACTGGAACCCAGGGAGCTGCTGATTCATCAGGCTTACTTAAAGGGACTGGCACCGCTGGGATTTTCCGACCCAGAGGAGCACAGTGAGGACATCATGCAGGGAAAGACCATCTTAAGGGATGGCACTGAAGGAAGAGCCAGAGAGGCAGAAAAAGTATACCAGGAAGTGACTGATAGGCGAGGGGCAAGATCTGGGGAGGAAGACAAGGAAATGGAGGAAGAGAGGCTGGAAAAACGTCCAATATCAAAAGATAAGAAAGAGAACGACATGTCAGAAGGAATAGAAGATGAGAGCTTGGAGGAGAGGAAGACAGAGGGCAAGACAGATGGCGAGAATGAAGATGCTGATTAACTACTGCATTTCGAATTACGCTTCTAATGTATTTGTTTTGGTTTTTCTGTGTCTCTTTATATTATTTGCTCCTTCCCTAAAGGTGGAGGGACTTTGAGCCAGATTCACTTTTGTGACCACATTGCCATGTTTAGATTAGTCAAAACTGAGTGTCCTTTTAAACCTAAAGTCTGGAACTCGGGCTTTAACTTTAACTATCACACCTGATGGGACAGTTGAGGAACTCATTATGCAAAACAAAAGTGAACTTGACCTACATTTTAAACAAACCAACTGAAGGGTTTCACAAGTGTATAGATTGGAAGGCTATGTGGTGCTTATGTCCATAAACCATATGTTTTCATTGTGGTCACAGCACAAGCCTCAAATTGCACTCTAATTAATTACTATGTTAAATAATGATTTAAGAAAATGTGGATGAAAATCATTGCTTATATGTACATACGTATACTGCGTTGTGAATCGCAGAAGCGTGTCAGTGTTGTTTTGTGTATCACTTACTGTGATATTTACCTTTTCTTTCCCGACCTGCCATGTTTTTATTTGGATCATAATATGGCTTTTATGAGACATGTTTTAAATCTAAATCCTAATTGTATGGTTTTTAAAGCATACAAAGTCTTAAAAAGCGGGGCTAAGTATTATGTTATGATGAAGGCTCATTATGTGAGGCTTTGTCGAGCATCCCAGTTTTTTTCGTTAGAGAAAAGCCTTATATGCAAACCCTTTCACCTGTGTTTTCTGCAAGTGCCATCCTTGTACAGCGCATAGGAGGGTCTGCCTATGTCCTCCTTGCACCTGCTTTAGTATTATGTTTAAAGAAAAATATTACCAGGTTGTTTGAATTACCTTCGTCAGTATTAGTATAGCTAGACCTCCTAGTTTACATATTATTTGTGCAATTTTTCTGTACTTTGTTTCCAAGACATCTGTCAGTATTACCATGGGTTGTTTTATTCAACACAAAATTCAATTATTTTTTATTTTTAATCACCATTTTATTTATGTGACTCATTTTATATTTCCTAATTATATTTATTTCATACTGTAGTGTACAGTATTATAGTTCCTTGTTATAGATATATTTTAGTAAAAAAAAAGAATCCTGAAAAGTGAATATTGAAGCAAATTTTACATTACGAGAGCATTTATTGTATCTGGAACAGTTACTGCTATTAGTTCCATTTACTCAATTAACCTGATGAAGGAGATTCTGCAATTTGGGAACTTTTGATACAATATTGTGAAAACACTGTATTTTTGACTGAAAAGAAAATTCCACTTTTATTCATCTGTTTTTCTTTTTAGGTAAAGAGCTGAAGGTTGTCTGTGGTCAATGGGATTCTTAAAATGTCTGTTTAAGTATAATTTAATTTTTGATTTGTACTTTCTCTTGGAAATGACCTTGCTCGAATAAATGTAGCCCAATTTAATTTTCAACGCCTGTGTCACATTTTACTGACTATGAAATTCTTTAATTGATAGTAATTGTTATGTAGCCTAACGTGAAATTGCAAACTACTAATGTGTTTTTACTTTAAAGGTGTGCAAATGGTTTAATGAACAAGTAGGCCTTACATCTAGATTGAAATAAATAAATAAATATATAGAGTAGAAAAAACAGGCCAACGACAGAGTGGAGAGCACTTTAATGCTATCACACGATCATTTGCCCTTTTCTTCAATAAAACTCTCAGTGCTATCATTTAATTAATTAGAAGAAACTTTACCTTTTGATGTGAATTCTACTCAGTGCATGGCCCAGCTTATCAAAGTCTTTCTCTGTGTGATATTCCTCCATTAGTCTCTTTGAAGTTGAATGATGTCAGGTTTGGGCTAAATTAACATTGGCTGCAGGCTGCCAAACTGCTTCACTCCGGAAACTTAGAGCAGTTCCATTAAGCATGACCACACTAATTTTGCTCAACTCTCATATTCAATCCAAGTTTAATTTTCAAGGCACTTTCTTCACTCCAGGGGATTTACAGCACATTTTCTGCCTGCAATGAACAAATCAGGGTTGATAAGGCCAGCAACATACAGAGAGGTTATTATAAAATTAAGCACATGTGTAGCCAATGCAATAATTAACATGCTTATCTGACAACATATTTAAATTTTTAAAGGTTATTACAGCTGAATATCAACTTAAATCAAGAAAGGTTCATCAAAATGACACTAGAGTGTATAGAATATCTGTTATAACGTTTATATTATAATAATATTTTACTTTTTACTAAGGCAGTTTTATTTATTAACCAGACTAATAAGAGAAACAGTACTATTGTTACTTCCTAGCTCACAGTAAAATACAATTTACATTATTATATAATTATAAAAATAATTGACGTACATGTCAATGTATTTTTTTCACCATGTTGATCAGTTGCACTAATGTAAGTCATTGTACAAGTCAACCCTATAAATCCTTTGTTCTTGCTATAGTTTGAAACATTTTTTTTTTATTGTAGCAGGACATATTATTCTGCTAAAAGGAACTTCTGCCATAAGAGGACACCATTATCATGAATGAGTTACTGTTGCAAACTCTGAAACTAGTATTTCCTCTTTTAATATCAGGAAATAAGACCCATGCTCCCACTTAATATGCTTTTAAACAATCGTAGAATCATCCTAAAACATCTAATAAAATACATTTCAATTACCACATCATTTAAACTCTACACAAAAAGTACACTACTACAACAACTTAAAATGTACATGATACAAATGTAATGTCTAAAGCATGAATGCAACGGGCTAAAAAGATCTTCACCTTGTAACATGAAATGAGATTTGAATTTGACTGAACAAATGTCAGAATCCTTATAAGTAATATCATGTTGTTCTGTTTCTCAGTGTTCTAATAAAACCCCTTCATTTAGGATGTGCAACTTGATATCAGATACATAGATGTTGCCAGCTTATCGCTGTAAAGTGGTTGTTGGTACTGAAGGTAGTGTATTGTGGTGGTGGTGGCTCTGGAGGGGGTATAAGTGGTGTTTGTGAAGTGCCCAAACATTGCAAAATGCAGTCAGTGATCCACAAACTCAGACATCGCAATTTATTTGCCATCACGTTGTCAGTTATTATTAAGTAAGTGGATCATCCATCCATCCATCCATCCATCATCTTCCGCTTTATCCTCTACTAGTGTCATGGGGGGGTTCCCCATGCCCATCCAGGGCAGAACGTTTCGGGTGCGGTATCCTAGCTTCCACAATCAGACCTCTTCAACTTATTCAAAACTCTGCAGCCCGACTTGTGTTTAACCAGCCTAAGTGAACTCATGTCACTCAATTACTCATTTCCCTCCATTGGCTCCCTGTAGCTGCTCACATTCAGTACAAGTAACTGACTCTGGCCTACAGAACCATTTCTGGATCTTCCCCATCTTACTCTATCTTTCCAAAATACACTCCGACTCGTTCACTTCGCTCCAGTGATGATTGCCGCCTGGCGATTCCACCTCACCGAGGAGCTAATTCTTACTCTGTGGCGTTCACCACTGCAAAATGGTGGAACGATCTTCTCAACTCTGTCTGTAAGGCAGAATCACTCGGCAGTTTTAAGAAACTACTGAAGACGCATCTTTCTAACAAATACCTGTTGTTAAAAAAAAAAAAAAAAAAAAAAAAAAAAAAAGGGGAGGGGGGCAGCATCAAATAACAATCAGGTTTGATGATTTTGCAGTGTAGTTGGTTTTCTGTATAACTTCTGACTTGTAATGTTCTCATTTGTAAGTCGCTTTGGATAAAAGCGTCTGCTAAACGACTACATGTAAATGTAACGTAAATGTATAATGGTTTTGTGTCGCGCTGCACGGTGGCTTAGTGGTTAGGATGTTCGCCTCTCATCGCTAGGGATTCCCGGTTCGAATCCCCAGCTGGGTGGAGTTTCCGTGTTCTCCCCGTGTCCGCTTGGGTTTCCTCCGGGTTCTCCGGTTTCCTCCCACAGTCCAAAAACATGGATCAAGTCAATTGAGTTCTCCAAATTGCCCAATATAGAGTGTGTCTCTGTGTGAGTGTGTGCCCAGCGATAGATTGGCGCCCTGTCCTGGGTGTAGCGACCGAAACATTCTCATCTGGATGGGCACCCCCCCCGCGACCCTAATATAGGATAAAGCGGAAGATAATGGATGGATGTTTTTTGTGTCGCGTATCTGTGTTTTGTTGCTTCTTGATGACACGTGTGTGCGTGCGCGTGCGCGTGCGATGACGTCACCGCGCACGCACGTGTTTTGAGCCACGAGAGATGAGAAGGAGGAAGTAAATACGAACAGAGCGCGGGCTGTGGTGGCTGTTCAGCAGACGTCCTGCACCCCACCGTAAGCAAACAGTAAGAACATGTTTTGATCTTTTATTAATCTCACTCAGGTGTCGTGTCTGCTGCGCTACGCGGCGTATTCAATCATTCCCCGCTAGCCCGTTAGCGACACGAGAGCGACCTGATGACGACGCGACGAGGCTTCAACCCAAATCGCTTTAAGCTTGTTTAATAAGTGTATAGTGAATAGGGTTCTTTCATTTTGCGGCCTTTTATTTGTTCAGGATTTTTAAAAACAATTCTTTACACGACAGGCGGCATAGTGGCTTGGTGGTTAGCACATTCGCCTCTCAGCACTAGGGATTCCCGGTTCGAATCACCATCTGGGTGGAGTTTCCATGTTCTCCCGTGTCCGCGTGGGTTTCCTCCGGGTTCTCCGGTTTCGTCCCACAGTCCAAAAACATGGATTAAGTCAATTGAGTTCTCCAAATTGCCCCATACAGAGTGTGTCTGTGTGAGTGAGTGTGTGCCCAGCGATAAATTGGCGCCCTGTCCAGGGTGTATCTGCCTAGCGCCCGAAACGTTCTCCCCTGAATGGGCATGGGATATTTGTACTGATATTCCACCTGAAAACCTTGTAGGTTTTTCTTGGATATTTCATACAAATATTTAAAGTATACATTGTACTGCTTAATAGTTATAGTTCACTTCAACCTCATACCGCCTTATGAATCTTTTTGTGAACACTTATAATTTTGGTAAAATCTCCCTGATAATCCATCCATCAATTCTGCTTAATGCTATATTAGGGTGGCGGCAGGGTGGGGTGGATACTTATCCTGGGGAGAATGTTTCGGGTGCTGGACAGATACACTTAGGACAGAGTGTCAATCCATTATCCACACACTACCTCATACATGATCCATGTTTTTGGACTGAGGGAGGAAAGCGGAGAACCCAGAGGAAACCAACATGAACACAGCAAGTCCGTGGAAACTCCACCCAGTTTGGGATTCGAACCCAGAATTCCTAGCCCTAAAAGCCAACCGTGCCAACCACTAAGCCACCCCCCCACCTCCTGATAATAATATGTAAAATATGATCATATTAGGGGTGTAGCAGACCACTAAAGTCAAGTTCGGTTCACACCAGGATTACGATTTGGTACGGGGGGGGGGGGATTTACTGGAGCCAGATTTTTCACATTTTTTTTTTTTTTATTGTTTAGTACTTTCACTAAATGCTAGAAACCATGTTCCTTCACTACAGCATGTGGAGCAGATCACAGATCACTTATCGTAGCTTCACTGTAGCCTTAAACATATAAATAATAAAATAACGGCACTAAATTGGTCCCTGGAATGTAAACATTGCGATATGTATTATTGTACATGCTCATTGCTTCAGTAATTTATTCTGTCTAATTTTACATCTCGTAGCGGATGATTAAGCGTGCATACGTTAACTCATAAAAATTGTAGGTTTAGTTAAGTTACTGTAGAAGGTAGTAGAGATTATGAGCTCTGGTTACTGATGTGGATGATTCTGTACTGTTGTATTCTGCATGCGAAAGCAAAGAATACAGCATGACATCCCTTGAGCATATATCATATATACTCTTTTCACATACATAATTATAGGAGACATGTCTAGACATTAAGATAAAAAAATGTGTTGTGTTTTATGTAGTTTTTAAATGAGTGATTACACACTTTATGCCCTTTAGGCTTGGTATTATTTGTGACCATCTGTTCTAAAACCTTTTAAAAACCTTGAGTATTCATTCACCTGCTGTCCGAACCATGGAACATAGGACACGCTTTCCCCACACAACCGATACTGAATGTAAGGTATGGGTCTAAATATGAGCATTCAACTAAAAATACTGCAAAAGAGATAGATGCTGCTTATGAAAGTGCAGACAGGAGATTCTGAATCAGCTAAAGTTCGTGGGCCGTGAAAAAGTCTGTGTAGCAAGAGGAAAATAATGACAATTTTGACTTCATCGGTCCACAGCAGACACTATAGAAGATGGGATAGACTAATATAACCACTCCCCTGTAATCAGTTTACTAGTTGTCTTTTCCTTGACTTTTTTTTGGTTCAAGCTAATCATTGTACACCAGGAACACCTCATGAAAACATGGCATGTTGAGGATGTGTTAACTCATTTGCCCTGACATCAGTATGTCCCCAAAATCATTCATAGTCCTCATGCTTGCCAATTTTTGAAACGGTGTTGACTGTTGACTTGCTGCCTGTTAAATTCTGTCTTTTGATGAGTAGTGTTGCAAATTTGTTTGCCACACTACACAGTGTAATAAAATTTTTCTGTCTTTAACCACTGATTTGTGGTGGTCTCTCATTTATAAGTTGCTTTTGATAAGAGTGTCTGCTAAATGTAAGTGTAAAGCAAATGTTTTTCAAGTTGTACGGGTTTTTGTTCTTAACAATTTTAGGGAATGTGTTTTCCAGTATTGCACAGGAAAATACATTCAAGTTAAATCTTTTGTTAGTTTTAAAAAAAAATTATTTAAGTATTTTAATCATTTTCTTATGAAATTGGTAAATAAGCAAAATTATTGAATACATCACGAATGTCTTGGGTTCAAACCCTGGATGGGGAGAGGGAGTTTCTAAGTGTTTTTGCATCCTTCAAGTGTACTGCTTGTCTCCCACAGTCCCAAAATAAGCAGAAATGACCAAGTTTGAGTGTGTTTGCATGTGTTGTGCCCTGAGAAAGATGTGCATCCTTTCTAAAGTGTTTTTGCCATGTATTTAAGCATGAATTTAAATAAGTGGATTAGAAAATGGAGTATGAAAATTATTGTTGATAAAGGAATGATTTTTAATGTTTTCATATGATTCTGGTTCTTCAAATAAGTGTGGCTGAAAATTATGCTTCTGATTTAATTTATGCCCTTTAGGCTTATATCAAGACATTTACAGTTAAAGACTAAAACAGAAATTAAACATTATACTAATAGTGTTATGGAAATTGGCCTGATATTTTGCATTCTGTAAGTTGAAAGTGGTTGTCTCTTTCTCTAAGTGAGTCACAAATGAGTAAGTGAAATGACAGAAGTGATGGTTTATGGTTTTCAAGCAAAATGTACAGAACATGTCATAAATCTGTTGTTAGTTTCTAAAATTGTTTTACCTTTTATATTATTTCTTCTAAAAATAGTTTTAGCTGTAGTTTTGGATTGTACCTTTTTTTTTTTTTTTTTAAATGCAGATGAAAATAGCTTTAAGGAAAAAACAAAAGGAGTGCACGAAAAATAAAATATTTTGTCCACAAAAGTTTTTTCAGAGTTTATAGTTAATTTTAGCTTTTTTTTTTTAATCAGAGAATAAATTAAACAGACTAAATACATTTTTGTGTCTTGCTTTTTTTTTGTCTACTTTTGGAACTAGTTTTGGGTCAAAATTGTAAAGAACCCTTTAGAATGTTCTGAAAGGTACCTTTGTATTACTATTGGGCTGAAACTGAACCCATTAAGACAATATCTATCTTAGGACCTAACCCTGATAAACTTAACTTAAAACTTAATTTAATTTAGATAAATTACAACGGAATGCATTATTAGTAGTGGTGTGAATCTCTGTGTCTGACGATTCGATTCCGATTTTTGAGGTCACGATTCGATTCAGAATCAATTTTTTTTATTCAGAAACGATTTTTCAGTTCAAAAGGTCTTTAAATTTTGTTTAAATTATGTGATTGACAAGATGAAACAACAATGTAAACAACTTGAACATTTATTTAAAAAAATACTTTCAGGTTTCTTCCTGTATCAAATTTTTTGCATCATTTTATATTTATACAAAAAAAATAGGATTGCGCTAAATTAAAATGAGCAGTATTATGTTAGCTGCCTGGCTTTTTCTTACATAAAAAACATCTATCAATGAACAAATAATTCTTAAAATATCCATACGAAAATTTATCATGGTGCATTAGCATTATTATTAAAATACAGATTTACAGTTAGAGTTCATTTAGATTTTGTGAAACTTTAAATCTTAACATTAAAAATATAATCCATACTTCAGTCTTTTTAACAATATTGCACCAACATTCACTAGATTTTCAAAACTTAACCTTAAATATTAAATATATTTTTCAACATTTACTTCAGGGTGGGGCGGCACGGTGGCTTAGTGGTTAGAACGTTCGCCTCTCAGCGCTAGGGATTCCCGGTTCGAATCCCCATCTGGGTGGAGTTTCCATGTTCTCCCCGTGTCTGCGTGGGTTTCCTCCGGGTTCTCCGGTTTCCTCCCACAGTCCAAAAACATGGATCAAGTCAATTGAATTCTCAAAATTGCCCCATATAGAGTGTGTGTGTGTGCCCAGCGATGGATTGGCGCCCTGTCCTGTGTCTATCTGCCCAGCGCCCGAGACGTTCTCCCCTGGATGGGCATGGGGAACCCCACCGCGACCCTAATAGAGGATAAGCGGGAGATAATGAATGAATGAATACTTCAGGGTGATGTTGCGCCAAACGGACTCGCGAGTATTTGTCGTATTTCCAAAGTACCTCAATTTCATTTTACACTCCTTGTAAACAGTTGTGCTCATGTCGAGCTCTCTCTTCCTGGCTTTAAAAGCCAAACACTCTCTTTAATGCTGACAGGGCGTCGAATCACAACCTCCCCCTGCTCCATGCTTCCCTCTAGTATGAACTAGCATGCTAGCAAACTCTATTCAGACAACGGGGGCTGGTTAACAAGCTTGCTGTACGGTGGCCGAGCGGATACGTAATGCGAATAAATTGAAATGTGAAAAAATAAATCTTAAACACATTTTTTTTTTAAAATTGATTCTTGAACATTTTGAATCGATTCAGAATTGCCAGGACTACAAATCGCGATTCATTTAAGACCTACTTATGAATGCCTATAGGATTTCACAAAAATCCTTGTTGTTGTAATCTTTAGGTATCCAAGTAATTTTGTTTGTATAGTGTGTATCCTAAAATTTACCCCTGATGTAACCATTAAAAAAATCCAGATATTGACCTAAAACCAATTACTTATTTAAACCCTACTTTGTCCATTCAATATAAGAATGTGGACAAAGCATTGGTCCTAAAAGCTAATTGTGTATGGATGGGATTTTAGGAGGGGCTTACATTTTGGTTACCTAATCTAAAAAAAAAAAAAAAAAAACTATATATATATATATATATATATATATATATATATATATATATATATATATATATATATATATATATATATATATATATATATATATATGTATGTATATATATATATATATATATATATATATATATATATATATATATATATATGTATATATATGTGAAGATAAGTGGATGAAATTAATGCTTTTAGAGTTTGGAAAGACTAGAAATTAAAGCTAGCTTATTATGGTGAGCCAAATCAGATTTGATTTCCCAATTTAACCAGCACGGCTTGCTCTTCTCACTCTTTCTGTCAGCTGAATGTGTGGTGATTAGCATGTACGCGTTAGCATGTAATTACAGCCCTTCTTGCTTTCAGTGACTCCTTTGATGATTAGAGTTCGCACAAAGCCTCTGAAGCCGTGAACGAGGACACAAGTCCCTCTATTAAATGAGGGAAAAGTCACTTTTCCAGGCACTTTACTGGGTTTGGGAACTTAATCCATGGAAAATTTGAGCTCTGTGCTCCTATAATACGAGATCAAAAGAGTTCAGAAAGGCATCGTGTGCCCTTCATTCTGCATTCTGAACCAACTGAAAACATCGGTGTCAGTTGAAGTGTATTGAATGAGGGTTTCAGGAACAAATTACTCAACATTTTATGGGGCTTACATTACTATTTT
>JAFMOD010000298.1:203598-227694 GCA_019802435.1 Corydoras maculifer | reverse complement strand
CCACAAAGTATTGACTCAGGGGGGCTGAATAATTTTGCACATCGCACTTTTCAGTTTTTTATTTGTAAAAAAATTGTTGATTCATGTATAACTTTCATTCCACTTCACAATTGTATACCACTTTGTGTTGGTCTTTCACATTAAATTCCAGTGAAATATATTTATGTTTGTGGTTGTAATGTGACAAAATATGGAAAAGTTCAAGGGGTATGAATACTTTTGCAACCCACTGTATACTAACCTACAGCAGTACCCCATCTTTACCTTTTGATGGCATCTGAGTGGAGCTCTCTGTCTCTTACTGATCCAGACACGTGCTCAACAAGCTGGTCTATCAAGAATCACTTCTCATCAGTCCATTAATTCTTTAAAAAATCTTTAAGAAATTTCTTGGTCCTGTCTTGACATTTTAATTTCTGTGTATTCAGTGACGATCAAATTTCTCTGTGCACTGTTCTCCTTGTTCTTCTGGATATTTCATATAGTTTGTAGTTTTAGAATATGAACACTGGAGGATAATGGTTCCTGGTCATATTTGATTTCTCTGAAATCTTTGGCATTTTTTCTATCCTTCTCAACATGTTTCTTGCAACCATGTTAAACATTTCCAACAGTGTTTTAAAGCTATGACCACTGACTCTCCCTCATTTGCAACAATATTATCTTTTACTTTTGAAAGTCTTTCTGCAACGTTTTGATGCGTCTGTTTGGGCTAGCCAAGCTTTTCCACACTGTACTTGCTTAAACACTTTCATGGCCTTTGATTTGTGCAATAGGGCATAGTTGTTCTGGAGTAGAAAATGGCAAAAATAGAGTCCTTAAACCACTCTCACAAAGTTGGAATCATGCACATAAATTTTATTTACCTCTGGTGATGAGGCTGAAGTAAATGCTTAAATGTAATGAATAAAAAGTGTTCCGATAGTTGTGTCCCTATAGTATATGTTATAAATTAAAAGTTCTACTAATGATGTTTGGTTAAAATTGAACTAACATTTAACCTTAAAGTTTATACCTGCCCGTTAGAGAATGTGGCTGCTAGCTAGAACTGTCTATCTACTGTTTTTTTTTTTTTGGATTACTATGATTACTTTTTTTTTATTAACTACCTCTGTCTTATAAAAAGGAAAGTGTTAAAATTTGTTTCTCAGTTTCATAGACTTGTTCGTCATCGTGAGCACTTGCTAGTCAGAACAGGAATTCAGTGGCTTTTAACATTTTCATGTTTTTTAGGACATGCAACTGTGTTGTATCTGTTTGCAGCTAATGATGTTTGAATATATATTAGGTTAATTATTAGTAACATTTTGTCTTTTTGGCATATTTTTATGTGGGGAATATTTGTGACTTTTTGTTTGGTGGAATGTTATTCTGTATTGGTTTCTCTTTGTCACTGCTTTTGCTTTTACTGAGAATAATCCTATATCAGAGTAATGATAAGGCTTCAGTGTAATGTTGTTTAAGTAGTTAACATAAAAACACAACATTTTTAGTTCAACTTGTGTAGTTAAATAATCAAAATATCTTTAATTTCTGAAATTACATTTACAATATTACAACCACAATAATAATATTTATAGCAACTAAGAAGTTATATACTTTACACAAGTGTGGGTTGGAAGTCTTGCTCAAGGGCCCTGCAATTGGCCTGAATTGGCTTAAACTATTAATTCTCGAGTCAATAGGCCGGTTTTGCATTCACAGAGCCCTCTTTGACCTATAGATGATTTAATTTCCATCTCTTTTGCGATGACTGGTCAGGTTAGACAGCACTAAAGTATGAAGTGTATATACATATGTTTTGTTGAACAGATCAGCAATATATCCAGGTTAACACAGCAAATATGAGGTCAGTCATTAAAGGCTTTTAAAAGACTGATACATTTATAAACCATGATGAAAGTTGCTCTTAGGTCATTATTGTTGCACTGCAGACTAGGTGTATGGGGTTAAAAATATCAGATCGGTACAAAATGAAGCATAAAACATGTATTTAAAAAATGTTATGACATCATTGTGCAAAAACAGATATGATTTTATATATAACAGCATAGAACTTCCGCACAGATGACGGTAACAACATGAATAAAAAAGGAAGAACCAGAATAGTACTTAGCCATGAAGGCTTTCTGGGATGTTGGTGCTTCACCTTTACATATACTAATTTATTTATGTGAGAAAACTGCAAAGATTGCGAAAATTAATTGCACTGACATTAATAACATTCAAATGTCTTTGTCATTGTACCAATACAACAAAAATAAATTGAACGACATGTGCACCTTTCTTTATACAGAATATGAAAATGTTTTCATCTATATATAAAGGATGGCTTCAAGGCTGAATAACATTTTACTTGTTGTTTTTTTTATTCATGTTAACAGCAGTGGTTAAAACCACAAAAAAAATCCTAAATCCTAAAAAAAAAAAAAAAAATAATGGAAAAAATGGAAATAATTATTACATTACCAGTAAAGCAGAGGTGAAATCTATTTCATTTTCTATCCACGTTCATCCAACATTTGTTCTCTGTGCACCATGTAAGTTCCATTAAATTATAGGATAAGAATAATGAACATGATAAAGAATAATGCACTCGATAAAACATAACTTTTGAATGAAACACTTTAATGAAACTTAAAAAGGCGTGGACAAAACTGCATGCTTCAAAACAGACAATGCTGTACATAGTCTGAATGAGCAATTATTTTAAAATTAGATTTTTAATTTTAGCGTGTGGTATGGAAACACAATTGTCTGATACAAGCTTCTGCACAAACAGTATTAAACTGATTTCATAACTCTTTCTGTGCTACAAAATTATCTGGAATAATATAATCCATTCATTATCTTCCGCTTTATCCTATATTAGGGTCGCGGGAGGGGTTCCCAATGCCCATCCTGGGGAGAACATTTCGGGCGCTGGGCAGATACACCCAGGACAGGGCGCGCCACTATCGCTGGGCACACACTCACTCACATATACACACTCTATATGGGTCAATTTGGAGAATTCAGTTGACTTGATCCATGTTTTTGGACTGTGGGAGGAATCCGGAGAAAACCCATGCAGACACGGGGAGAACATGGAAACTCCACCCAGATGGAGATTCGAACCGGTAACCGTGCCACCGGAATAATATACTGTAGCATTAAAACATTGACTAACAATACTTTTTTTTATTTAAGCTCAACTTCCAAATTATGGGAAAAGAAGCATCTACTGGAAGAGTAACAGTTTGAGAGAAAGGCTTGGTTTTGATCAGTTTCACTTTAGTGTGAATTTGCTGATGTCACATTCTGGAAAAAAAATATTCAAACATTCTGCCATGCCAATTAATTGGACATGAGTGTTAGTTGCATGTATAGTAATGGTAAAGTATTAAATAATCCTGTAGCCTCCTGTTTGGCTGTCGTGATAAAGATTTATTTAACTTGAAGCTTTTTTTTTTTTTTTAGATAAAGAAAACTTCCATTATGTGTGATTTTATTCAGTTATGTTGTATAACTTATTGGAAGATGTTGTGTAAGTTCTCCATATTCTTTAAGTTTAATTAGGCGTTATGAGCCTCAGCTTCGGTCTGTTGCTCCGCGCACTGCAAGGGATTTCAATTGCATCTCTCGTTTGAGCTGAATCAACCCTCCAGAAAGACCGGCTCACTTTAGGCCTCTTCGAGCCTTGTCACACTCCATTGTGCCTGATGAGACTCCTGCACACATTGTGAAGACATTCACCGATGGCTAGAGGCTGTTAAAATGAGGTGATGGAAACTGGCTGGCACGCTCCACTGCGTCTTGTATTCTGATGCTTGTCGCTAGGCAGTGCCATACTAGTCGTACCCAGCACTTGTAGGGCATTGTCAGTGGACTCTGTTGTTGATCGTTTTAATCGGAGGGATGGTGTAGCTCATGCCATCTAGATGTGTAATCCCAGTTCCAAGAATTTATTTATTTTTCTTCCCCAAGGCACTGGGTTTCAAAGGCCGTCTCTTTGCCTTCTCTGAACAAGTTAAAATCTTACATTTCATCTGGAAAAATGAAGATTATTCAGTGTCTATGTCTTTAGGCTATGTGTATGCTTCATGAGTTTGAAGCATGAATGATGAGGGGATATTTGCCATCAGCCTCGAATTGACGAACACCAGGCCTTTACGTAGTGTCAAGTTAAAAGAATAAGAGTAAGAGCAAAATGCATCTATAATCCAAAATAAAATTCCATTTTATAATTGTATTTTTTTCCCTATTTGTTTACACTGTTTTCCAACAACAAACTTGTTAAAATTTTATATCAAATAAAATATAACTGCAAAAATATGACACTTACCTATGATTGTTGTTCATGAGGGGGAAAATTGAGCAGAAGATCAGCAGATGGAGCATGACTGCAGTTGCTATCTTTGTACCACATCTTGTTGAATAAGATGAACCAAAAGTCAAATCTTTTCATTTACCGGTTGAGCTTTCATGCTTGAAGTTGGAGCAACCAGTCAGCATTATTTAAATTGATCCTATACATTTATCAGTGATTTACTTGCACATATTCTTTTGATTTAAATAAAATTACTAACATTTTACAATCTTAAAAACCATACTCTATTTTAAGCTGATATGCATTTTTAAAGGTATTTATATATAGAAATATTTAAAGTATCTTTTTTTTTTTTTCATTACTTTTCTTTTCATAAAGGACCCACAAAAAACTTGTTAAAAATAATTGATAAATTAATTGTGTAATTAATAATCTAATTCAAAATAAAATAAGACACTGTTTATCAATTAAAAATGTTGGGTACAGTTTCAGTTGGAGTAGATTTGGTACTCTATTTCATTGAATAGAGTCAGTCCTAGTCGTATCAAGTCTGGTTTGTAGTTTGGGTGCCTTCCGGTGGAAGTGTTCCAGTAACCTCCAGTGAGGAGGAGACCTCATGTCAGACCTAAGAGAATTTGGGAAGTAATGTCTATCAATAGAACTTTCAAGCTCTGAGATCATCCGGGAAAACCGTGGCAATCCTGTCTTGGCACAAATTCGCTGCAGGTGATGATTATGAAAGTAATGCTGATATTTTTGGTGGATTTGTTTATACCAAATTTAAATATTCAGTAAATATTTATGTACTCATGCCTCTTTGCAGAATTGTCAAATTTTATGTTGAACAGCAATGTACTGCCATATTCTTAAGCAAACTGCAGCCCCTTTGATTAAACAACTAACATTTGTTTACCTGCAACTTGTTAAATACTGCACCTTATTTATGTTCATGCAGATATTTCCCATTTTCTCTTCTGGCTTTCATTCCATTTTAGGATTTGGTTAAAGTCTTTACCATTTAAATGGACATTGCAGATATGCTTATCCCAAATCCTACCCTAGAGCATTTAGGCCCTCTTCCATATTTTGATGGCTCTCAGGAAATGCAGCACCAAGGCTATGCAACAGTTTACATGCAGATTAAAGACACAACTTCATCTCTGTCTGGTTTAGCTGTGGTTTTAAACATATAACCTGTTTTTCTTTCTTGGCTCAAGTTAAATTATATAGTACGTTTTGCAAATGTTTGACCCTAAGCGTACCAGTGCACATGCAGTCTGTTTAATAAATGCTAAAGATTGGTATCGGTTGTTGTTCCACATATGATTGGCAAATCTAAAGATTTCTTATCGTTATCGATCTCTGGAACTCCTACGATGTATTTTTCAAAAGAATCAGACATTGTAAAATCTTCCTACAAAAGTTTCCAAAAGTTATGCCAAATTCGCAAGAAATTACCAATCGTGTTACATTGACAAACCCACAGATTTATTGGCAACTGTGCGGCTGTGCACTCACCAAATTATATAATGTATTTTCTCCATTAGGTCCTTGTCTGTTCAATAAAAATAAAAACATTTTACCACAATATGGTAACAGTTTATCTATGTACTGCTGGGTAATTAAAAAGAGAAGAAAATGCCTTCTGTTGCTTGACAAAGCTAAGAGTAACCATGCAAATCTATTGAACCATCTTAAACGGAAGCATAAAGAGAAACAAGGTGAGAGTGTTTCACTCAAGTACAAAGTATGTACAAGCCCATACATTTAAAATGCATACAGTCATTACTGACTGACATTTAATGGAAAGACATGAGTGATGCATTCACATTTTATCTAGCTAAGGTTATGATGTCATAGAACTGTGGACTTGTGGGAGTTAAGAGACGAATTGACATGCACAATAGAACATGCAGAGTCACTAATGTTTTCATTTGAACAGTTATTATTATTGCCAACTGTTCATAATTTTGTTTAAACAATAGTTTAATATCAATCAAATGGACTTTTTGGGACGATGGATAACTTTATGTAACTTTTCTTATTAGTAATTTTCATTTTTATGTTTAGAAATTTAGAAAGCTCTAAAGTGCTGCACTGTGTTTGTGCTTTTGGTTGGGCCACCCACCCTTAGATATTACATTTTTGTTCTCAAGAATTCAAAATGTGGCAATTAATATGTAACTTTTTAAAATTTTTACATCTATGTTTTTCTCAGAATTTTTACTTTCATCAATTTTTGTATTCACTTTTTTCCCTATATTTATGGTGTGAGATTGAGGTAATACTTTAAATGTCTCTCTGAGTTTGGACTTTATAATTGATTGGATTACTCATTACTCACCAAATTTGAGAAAAAAAAAAAAAAAAATTATTTCTCCATCCCCCATTCAGTCACTGGCATTTTCCCTGTTCCATGGACACCCCCTGTCACAAACACAACTCCTACGCTAAACAGAGAGGGTCACATTCTAGCACTTACTTGCTGGTAACTTGATGCACTTAAAGCTGGTAACTATGTTTTACATTGCTTATTGACACTTTGTCAGCCTCCGTTACAGTTTTTCTTACTGTATTTTACAGTGATACTTCAAGGAGTACCTTGGAGTTATTGATTTAGCTAAGCTTATGTATATACTTAACAAAATAGATTTTTTGCAGATGTAATGTGATCAGGTTTCAACTCATTAACGGACAAAATAAGAACATGTAACTGATGAATGAAAAACATCATGCCATATTTGGGAGCTCAGATGTTTAGGGCTTATAGCCCTTTAATTTCACTTGGTTGTCTTGCCCACATTCATTTGATTTGTAGTTCTAATGAGAGCTGAAGAGTGAAGCTCAGGCATGCCTGTTGTGAGAAGTTTAGAAATGATTCAGTATCCATCATCACAAATGATGCTGCTGCTTTAGGACTCTTCAGTTCGGGTACTGCGGGATTTCCCTCTCGCACCACTGTGTGTGGGTAAGCGTGCTGACGTTAACCCCTCACTTTCCTTTCTCCATTTTGAGGTTGATCCTTCGTTGAACTACCTGTGTAAGATGGAGGGCTTAGTTTATAGGTAATCACGAGGCGTTTGTGGGAAAAGCCCACTATTCATGTCCTTGATTTAGATTTCGGAAATCCCCAGCAACGCATAAATAATTTATCTTTTTTAGGAAATAAAAACAAAGTTAGAGTTGTTGGGAAGCCGAAGTAGTAAGTTTTATTGTTTGCTATTATAAGTATTTTACTCTTTCACAAAAGCTTTGTTGGTAGGATGTAACTCATGATTTCTTTGGTTTATTTTATGATCTTGATACCAAGTTAAATAAGTGCATGAGATGAAGAAAGTGTATGATTGCTCTGATATAACAAAGAATTATTGTCCTAATACCTAATTACCTAAAATGTGAATGTCCTCTTGTTGTGAAATGAATCATTATTATTTTGAAGAAAACCCGATGTACAGCTCTGTCTTACGGCATCCAATATTATGGGCCACATTTGAATATATAAACACACTAACAAGTACCAGTGTTAATTGCCAGAATTTGTTCTTTTCTATGCTGTGTAGATTTCTGACCTGTATACTTGCTTCATACCATTGTGTCAGCATTCCAGTGTGATGTAGACCAATGCCAGCTGTTGATCTTTTTCTTTCAGCATATACCTAATTTTGTTTTACACTTATGACTTAACCCATGACTTAACATATCAGCGATCTGCTGCACAATCATGTGGAAAGTACTTCATGTAGGTGAATTCCTCTCTGCTAGATTTCATGACCTTGGAGTTTGATTACCCTTCATTACACTCCTTTATATATCTTGTCTTATTATTTGTTAAATTATTCCAATTAAATGATTTATTATTTTGAACAATATATAATTTTAAATGATTAAAAGCATTTGTGAGCTATGCAATATAGACTTGGTTGCTGATTCTGACATTGCTTATTTATGGTATTTCAATATGTCTAATATAGGTAAGAGAGTGTTTCTGTCATTGCTGCAGGTAGCATCCATGAGTTTGTTATTGGTGGAGGCGTTCTATGGTGGTTCTCACAAGCAACTGATGGACCTCCTTCGTGAGACTGTAGACAACTGCATCCTCTACACTTTACCTGCAAAGAAATGGCACTGGAGAGCAAGAACAGCAGCACTTTATTTCATGCAGGCTATACCAAGCAGCTCAAATTACCGGTCAGTGCCTGATTTATGTTTGTTTGGAAACGGACAGCATTCATTTTTGGATTGAACCAGGAGCTTGAAACGGGCATGTTTTATTTTGCTAGGTATTACATGGCATCCAATTTGTAATGGCCTCATATCTTAATGTTATTGAATACACTGCATGCAGAATTTTAAGGCAAGTTTTATTTGAGTGTATCCATTTTATTATTTAAAAACAACTATGTTCTCAATTAAACCAAAAGACTCATAAATATCAAAGCTTAATATTTTTAGAAGTTGGAGTGGGTTTTTTTTTATTTTTATTTTTAGATTTGGCGATTTTAGGAGGATATGTGTTTGTGCAGGTAACTATTACTGTGCAGAATTATTAGGCAACTTAATAAAAACCAAATGTATACCATCTCACTTTTTTTATTTTCACCAGGTAAACCAATATAACAGAAAATTTTGAAATCAACATTTCGGACATTCAAAGACAAAACCAAAAAAAAATCAATGACCAATATAGCCACCATTTCTTACGATGACGCTCAAAAGCCTTCCATCCATAGATTGTCAGTTGCTTGATCTGTTTATGATCAACATTGCGTGCAGCAGCCACCTCAGCCTCCCAGACACTGTGCAGAGAGCTACACTGTTTTCCCTCCCTGTAGATCCCACATTTTATGAGGGACCACAGGTTCTCTATAAGGCTCAGATCAGGTGAACAAGGGACCATGTCATTATTTTTTCTTCTTTTAGACATTTACTGGCCAGCCATGGTGTGAAATATTTGGATGCATGTGATGGAGCATTGTCCTGCATGAAAATACGATACCGACCAACTAGCAGTACATTTACATTTAGTCATTTAGCAGACGCTTTTATCCGAAGCGACTTACAAATGAGAACACCACAAGTCAGAAGCTATGAAGAAAACCAACTAAGCAGTAGGTCTAGGAATTTAGCTTCACTCCTTCCTCAACCCGAAAAGGTCCTACAAGTTCATCTTTGATGATACCAGCCTATACCAGTACCCCACCTCCACCTGCTGGCGTCTGAGTCGGAGTGGAGCTATCTGCCCTTTACTGATCCAGACTCGGGCCCATCCATCTGGCCCATCAAGCGTCACTCTCATTTCATCAGTCCATAAAACCTTTGAAATATCAGTTTTAAGCTATTTCTTGGCCCAGTCTTGACGTTTCATCTTATGTTTCTTGTTTAAAGGTGGTCGTTTTTCAGCCTTCCTTACCTTAGCCATGTCCCTGAGTATCGCACACCTTGTGCTTTTTGATACTCCAGTAACGTTGCAGCTCTGCAATATGGCTAAACTGGTGGCTAATGGCATCTTGGTAGCTTCACGCTTGATTTTTCTCAATTCATGGGCAGAAGTTTTGTGCCGTTTCTTTTTTTCAATGCGCTTCTTGCGACCCTATTGGCCATTTGCCATGAATCGCTTGATTGTTCAGTGATCATGCTTCAAAATTTTGGCAATTTCAAGACTGCTTCATCTCTCTGCAAGACATCTCACAATTTTGGACTTTTCAGAATCTGTCAAATCTCTTTTCTGACCCATTTGCCAAAGGACAGGAAGTTGCCTAGTAATTAAGTACACCTTATATAGGGTGTTGTCATTGGACCACACCCCCCCTAATTACAAAGATGCACATCATCAGATTTACTTAATTGGTAGTTGGCTTTCAAGCCCTATACAGCTTGGAGTTGGACAACATATACGTATAAAAAAATAATGTGTTAAAAATTCTCATTTGCCTAATAATTCTGCACACAGTGTACAAGTTACAATCAATAGTAATAGGCTTTATTTTCAATTTAGCTACACAGTACCAGTCAAAAGTTTGCACGTCACATTCTTTCTCAACTGTATTTTCTCCATCATATAGATAGAAGCTGTTTTACAATTACAGATTGTAGCACATCTTTTGTTTTCTGTGTTAATTCATGTGATTCCATTTCGAAACAGGTATATTTTGGGTGGTGCATTGATTATTGTCGGTTCTGCGGTGACACGGATGTGGTGAGCGGGTTTTAGTGCAGAAGGGCTGCTGTAGTTTTATTCAAACACCTTGAACCAAAAAAAGTGTCAAGTGTGTCCAGTTTTTTTGACTGCTACTGTATACGAGTACATATTAAAAAAACAAAAAACAAAACACCATTTCTCCAGAAACCTCAGAAGTACACTTCTTAGCATTAAAGATTAATCACTTTCAAAGCCAATACAGGTTTTCTTGGGTAAATAGGGTGACCTGTACAATGAGCTGAGGAGAGTGCAACATCTTATGTTCATAGGCTTGAGGCATTAAACATATATATCCTATTACTATCAGTCTTTGCGGAAAAACTCAAATAAGGTGTGAACCCTAATGTTAACATTTGTTGTTAATTATCTTTCTGTGTGGCACTGGGTAGTGCCCTGATTACTGTGCATTTTGCCTTTAGTAATGAATAGAAAGGAGGCACAATTTGGAATATGCACAAATTTGTATGGATTTTAAAATGGACTTCATATATCAAAACATTTATATATCTTTTTGTATTAAAAAGTAAACCAAACTATTAGTTGTTTGCAAATAACAGGATTTATTTAATTCATTAAACATTTAAAACTGTTGCTTTTAACATTGTTTTGTGTTAAGGTTATTTCCCTTTCATGATTTGAATTGTTTAAAAGATGAAACTATAAGAAATAAAGTATAAAATGTTTTATTCTTTGATTTGTTGACTCTAAAGCATACAAACATCAAGATGAGACTATGGCAAATTACTATTATTTTAAATATCACTGATGGTAATAGCCCAGGCTTTGGGCTATTTATTTTGGGCATTTATTTATGCAATAACATTTATAAATTGCAGAAAAATATGCTTTAATTTTATTCCCCACTAATATAAACACTTATAATGCATATATGAATTCAATGTGTATGTGTGGCAACTTGCTTGTGTTTTATTGATATTTTATTATATTATTATTTTATATTTTATTTATATTTTATAATGTGATTATTGCTTCAATATTTGCTAGTATTTAATTTATTCAATATTTGTCTGCCTTGCTGGTCATTTTTGTGTTTTCAGCTGTACATGTTAAGAGACATTTCTTATCTAAACAAATTTAACAATTTCTTTAAGTTTGCTTTTATATTATCAATTATTTGTATCATTGCTGATTTAATGACAACATTTGAGGGGTCAAGAATATTAATAAAGTGATTAGCATCACCAAGTCTTGCTTGTTGATGATTGTAAACAACCCATGGCTTTGATAAATTAATTACCATCTGAGCTGAGGAAGAAAAAACAAACAGGTCTAAAAGCTTAAATCTTTTGACGTATCCAAACATTTACATGGTGTACCTTGTTTTGATCATTGTAAGTGAATTATTCATTATAATAATATTAATAATACAGATTATAATGTAATGACTTAAAATGTAAAAAAAAAATGGTTCATATTTCTGTTATAGTAGCAGCACAGATAAAGATAATTAAAAGGGTTAACCACTAAACATAGTTGAATATTTAAGGATAAAGGTTTTGATTATGGCTTTTGCTAAAACGCTGTAAAATATTTTTCCCTTTGTTTAATGTGTTTTTTTTCCTCAGTTTCATGTTGGGCAGTGTGAATTTAACATATGACTTGGCATACACTGTATGCAGAGGATCAGCATGGTAGTAGAATTGTTGTCATTCACATTATTGGTCATATTGGTAATGAAATGGCCTACTGAGGCTGTGACTCATATCTCATTATTTTTAGAGCCTCTTTGACATCTGTCCGGAAATGACCACAAATGCAGTGTAAGCAAATTATTAATATTACAAAGTTTGCTATATAGTTTCAAGTCCTTTTTTAACATTTGTTTTGTCTCTGTTGTACTACATTAAATAAGACTGAAAAATTATGAGTGAAATCATTGTAATGCAGCTCTTTGACACATTGTTACATTGATTCTCATGTCAATTATTTCATTTTAAGATGTTAAATAATAAAGCTTAAAAAAATAATAATGATAATACAGCATCTAGTTCTTAGAAGATTTTAAAATCGATTCTGACATGTTATGACAAATTATACCATATTATTTACTTGACAAGTCATTTGTTTGATTTGATTTAAGTGCACAAAATTAATCAATTGTTTGTAAAACATCTTTGTCAATAACACTTTTTTTTTTTTTCTTACTTTTTCTTTGTGACGTTTGTTTTGGAACGCCAGTGCCGTCGCCATTTTTGGCACTTTAATGATCTTGATCTGGTGATATCTAGCGTTGATATGAGTGGATAAGATGAAGCAGTGCTGCTGTAATTTTAAAGTAGCACAGTCTCACTGCTGGACTGGGAATAATTAAATAATTCAACAAATATTGTGCAGTCATCAGCATCCTGTTGAAAAGCGTCTTGTGAATACTGCTAAAAGATGGATGAATAACACAAACGTCAAAAGATCATGCTGTTTGAATTTACATCTACACTGTGAAGCAATACATTAGATGTGTTTAATAGAATGCAGGATGACCACACCACTACCATGTCATCCCCCCCCCCCAAGAAACCCCTGCTCTTTGCACCACTTTTTTATTTATTTATTTTTGTTTTTAAAGTTTTTTTTAAAAAAGTTGCATAAACAGTTGTGTAATTACAATGATTTGTGCACCTGAGTCAGCAGTTGGCCTCCTACGTTTCCTTTGACACATAAATCAAACCCACCATTTAACCATGACTTGAAATTTCCCTTATTAAACAATTAATTATTCTTTTAACCTTTCTTTGGTAGAATGACATGTTTGTAGGGTCATTTTCTTTGTGCATAACGTACATTCTCTCAAGATGCAGTTTACAATCAGGTGTCCTGACCATTTAGAAATTTGATATTAGTTGTATTAATTATAAAATATAATTTTAACATTGTATGTGTGTGTGTATGTATGTGTATATATATATATATATATATATATATATATATATATATATATATATATATATATATATATATATATATGTGTGTGTGTAGTCATGGCCAAAAGTTTTGAGTGACACAAATGTTATGTTTTCACATGATCTGCTGCCCTCTGGTTTTTATGTGTTTGCCAGATGTTTTTATCACATACAGAAATATAATTGCAATCATATTATGAGTAACAAAAGCTTTTATTGACAGTTAAAATAAGTTAATGCAGCAAGTCAATATTTGCAGTGTTGACCCTTCTTCAGGACCTCTGAGAGCATGCCAGGGAGAATTGCAATCAATTTCTGGACCAAATGCTGACTGATGGCAGTTCATTCTTGCACAATCAATGCTTGCATTTTGGCAGAATGTGTAGGTTTTTGTTTGTCCACCCGTCTCTTGATGATTGACCACAAGTTCTCAATGGGATTAAGATCTGGTGAGTTTCCAGGCCATAGACCCAAAGTCTCTGTTCTGAGCCATGTAGTTATCACCTTTGCTTTGTGGCAAGGTCCTCCATCATGCTGGAAAAGGCATTGTTGATCACCAAACTGCTCTTGGCTGTGTTTTTAGGCAAGACTGTGAGAGAGCCGATTGCCTTGGCTGAGAAGCAACCCCAAACATGAATGGTTTCAGGATGCTTTACAGTTGGCATGAGACAAGACTGGTGGTAGCGCTCACCTCGTCTTCTCCGAATAAGCTTTTTTTCAGATGTCCCAAACAATCGGAAAGTGGTTTCATCTGAGAAAATTACTTTACCCCAGTCCTCAGCAGTCGATTCCCTGTACCTTTTGCAGAATATCAGTCCGTCCCTGAGGTTTTTTTCTGGAGAGAAGTGGCTTCTTTGCTGCCCTCCTTGAGACCAGGCCTTGCTCCAGAAGTGTCCGCCTCACAGTGCAGTGTGCCACACTGCCATTCTTGAGCAAGCTCTGCACTGCTGGTAGCCCGATCCTGCAGCTGAAACACTTTTAAGAGACGGTCCTGGCGCTTGCTGGTCTTTCTTGGGCGCCCTGGAGCCTTTTTGGCAACAATGGAACCTCTCTCCTTGAAGTTCTTGATGATGCAATAGATTGTTGTCTGAAGTGCAATCTTTCTAGCTGCGATACTCTTCTGTTAGGCCATTTTTGTGCAGTGCAATAATGATTGCACGTGTTTCTTTAGAGATAACCATGGTTAAAAGAAGATAAACAATGGTGCCAAGCACCAGCCTCCTTTTAAATTGTCCAGTGGTGTCATTCTTGCTTAATCATGACGGATTGATCTCCAGCCCTGTCTTCATCAACACCCACACCTGTGCTAATGGATCAATCACTGAAACGATGTTAGCCGGTCCTTTTAAGGCAGGGCTGCAATGAAGTTGAAATGTGTTTTGGGGAATAAAGTTCATTTTCTAGGCAAATATTGACTTTGCAATTAATTGCTGTTAAGCTGATCACTCTTTATAACATTCTGGAGTATATGCAAATTGCCATTATAAAAATTGAAGCAGTAGACTTGTAAAAATTAATTTGTGTTTTTGGCTTTTGGCCATGACTGTGTGTGTATGTGTATGATATTTGTGTGTGTATATATAGTAAAAACTAATAAAACTTCCAAGGTATTTAGAAGCAAGAAAAAAAAAGCATGAACTGGGTTATTGCACTACATGTACATAAATTTATACAAAATGTGTACAAGCCATCCTTCATTGATTTCAGATTTTATATATGCTGTTGTTAATGGAATATTTAGCTTAAATTGTTCAACTTTATCAATCTGGGTGGAGTTTCCATGTTCTCCTCGTTCCCGTGGGTGTTTTCTCCCACAGTCCAAAAACATGTATTCAAGATAAAATTGAATGCTCTAAATTGTGTGAGTGTGCCAAGCGAGAGGCGCCCTGTCCTCGGTGCTTCTGCCCAACGCCCAAAGCGTTCTTCCCTGGATGGGTATTGGGACCCCATAAAGCCCCCCCCCATGACACAAGCATGTTTACATGTACACGCGTGACCTGTATTGCTCAGTCGTATTTTATATTAGAGAAGCCACTTGTTGTTGATTGGCTCCATTTAAAATTTTATGTAACAGAATTTTTAATAATATTCTCATTGTTCGATGCTGGTGGGTGCGTGTCATGTTTGTTGTGCAAACAGAATTAAGTGGACTGTTAATTTAAATTAGTCACACAAATGCTGACTTTGTCCTCTCCTGGCCTCAGGTTTTTGGTAAAATAAATTATAGACTTGAGTTTTTAAATTTGTTTGTGTGTGGGGGGGTTCTACACTTTAAATTTTATAAATATAAAGAAAGTGTGTTATTGGGTATTAAGACAAAATATGCTTTAGTTAAATGGTGCTTAAATTTTTTAAGCATTTTTCTGCTCTTGTGAAAGCGTCAACAAATTCAGTTGTTTGTTCCTGTTGTGGAGAGTTTTGTGAGGTCTACAAAGATGCATACATAGTTCAACAGTCAGCAAATGGCATCTGATGGGACTTTTTGTCCCTGTTTTAACTAATGGTAGGTGGGGAAAACCCTGCATGATCTATAAATGTGTCACATCTTGTTTAATGCTTATAGAGGGGAAAGGGTTAAGAAATCCCTGAGAAGTGTAAGCAAAGTTAGTATTATCATTGGCCAAATCTCTGGATATATTTCCTATAACCTCTGTAAAACTTAATTTACTTGTTGATATCACATTGTTCTGCTTTATTGCTTTTCAGCATCTGCAAAAGTGATTTTTGAGTCCAATCAATCTACATTAAAAAAAAAGGAATCTGTACAATAAATAGTTCAAAAACCAACTCCTGTTGGTAATTTTAGGAGGGGGAAATTTCTACAGCTGTTGCAGGCCAAAAAGATTGGCGGTCTTTCCAAAACGCTACCTTTCGCTCAAAACGCTCTTATGCAATTAGGAATCTGACTAAGCAGACTCAGTAACACTGCCACCCACCATGTCTGCTGTCCTACAAGTCGCTTTTGGATCTTAAACAGCTGCTTAGTTACAGTTAGCAGTCACTGGAAATAAATCGTGGGTGATAATTATGGGCTTATGTATGACAAGGAAGAAAGTACTGTCTTTGACAATAACAAATTGACTTTCAAGGATGGCACTTTAGAACTGTTAAATTTTTACCACTTTCAATGACAGGATGAATCTTGAGTAGGTCTACATTTTTCCAATAATTACCAAAGTTGATTATACATATTGTATTTAAATGTACTCATTACCAAATGACTCGCAAAATAAATTAAACTAATAACCCCAGTATTACAATGTCAACTTTTTTCCACATTCAGACTGTAGCCAGTTGGAGCGAAATAAATTATCTGACTGTGGATACCCAAACTCTAAGATGGTTGTCATTTTAATTTTTCAAGAAGTTGCAAAAGTAGATTTTCAATTGTTTCATTTCAAATTATGCAGACACATGTGTGTGGTAGGTCCAGTTAAGAGGTGTTAGGTTAAGCTGTTAATACAGATTAGTATGGCAGCAGAATACGAAACAGCAGGTGCAGTTTACCAAATTTTATTGAATATCTTTAACAAATAAATTACTACAACATTTAACAATATAATATATAAACCCTGCCTTTATTAAGACAAGTTTAGCACCCATTTAAACATAACGATGGCTTAATTAAGATGTCTGCCCAACACAATTGATTAGTTGATTCAGTTGTGGTGCTAGGTTTGTTAGGTTTCCCTGTCCAAGGTAGAATGTTTCAGGCTCTGGGCAGGTACATACAAGACAATGCCAACCCATTGCTGTGCTCACAATAACACAGAGAAATATGAAATAACATCAGAAAGAGGCAATTTGGAGTCGACTGTGAGCGGAAACCGGAGAACCCAAAGAAAACCCAAATTCCATTCAGATTGGGATCATTATGCCACTGTTCTGGTCCCTAAATTTAAATTTGGAACTTTTTTTGTTTATTGTTAATGAAACCTTACTGTGATTTTAATCACAACTGTCTATACTGTCCATTAATATATTACTCAACTATTAATCTCAAATGCCCTATTGTTTAATACAACCACGAAAAAATCATGCTGAACACCAGCAAAGTGATGCCATATTGCATTCAGTGCAGCAGTTTTCTGTTTCTCTTTTTCCATGGAAGTGAAATTAATTCTGAACCCATTGGCTTATGAAAAATAGACTGATGGTTCATTATTATGATTTGCTCTTCCAAAAAATAATTAACAATGGTCAGCTCACTCATAATGCTTGTTTTTTTGTGGGATGAGTAGACACTAGATCTTGGCTGCTGCAGAGACACTTGTTCATTTAAAATATATGCAAATAATACATTTCTTGATGGTTTCATTTAATGTCCTCTCCTTTCTCAACAACAGTAATCTGACACCAATATTTTAAGGGAAAGGCTCAGACTCATGTGGTGGTGTTGATGAGTCTACGTCTAGGTCAAATTATTATATAAACATTTAGCAAAGAATCTAGAAGATTTTTTGATAAGAATAAGGTACAGTTTTATGGAATATATTCCAATAAATTTTGCTAAAACTTTGCTAAATGTTTATATAATAATCACTCAGTCATGCTAAAGAGAATATGATCTTAATCCTCATAGAAATAAGAAAAATCTGAGAATACATCTTAGCAAACTGAACATGACTAAAGTCAGTTGTTCCAAGGCTAAAAATGATGGTTAGTAACAATTAAAGTGAGACTGAACAAAGATGACGGGGCAAGAAGGATTAGAGCAGATTAGAGTATGGTGGCAACATGGAGTTTCTCAGAAACAGCCAAGGTCAGTTTCTGTTAAGTGAGCCACTTTGAAGCCTGATTGCTTTAGGTCATGAAGGTTGTTCTGAATGAGAGATGTTGACAGCTGATTATTTATTGCATGCTCAGGGATGTTGTAGAGGTACACCACTATATGTGCTACCCATGTCCCAAAGAGTCAATCCATTTTGGAAACAAGTTTAGGCATTATCAAGTCAAGATTTGGAGAAAATCATTCACAATTTTATTTCATCATGGCTGGATTAATGAAATGGCCTTTATAACTTGCTTTAGACAGGGAGCTGTGGCAAGACTGCAGATGGTTTGGAATTTAGCTGGCCATCTTTTAAATAAAACCAGATGTAGAGAACACATAAGTCCAGTGTTGGCCTCTCTTCACTGGTTGCCAGTGAGATTTAGGAAATGTTTTAAAATTTTAATTCTTACATATTAGACTCTTCATTGTGAGGCTTCAGACAATATTCTTAAATGTCTAATGTCCTATACAAGTAATCAATCCATGAGGTCATCCAGTCAAAGGCTCTTGTTTGTACCATGGGCTAGACTGAAGGGTAAGGGGGACCATGCTTTTGCAGTGCAGGCTTCTTAACTGATATTTCTTTTGATATTACAGTCTTGGTATTAGTCTTTTTCTTTTAAGAAAATTTTAAAGACTCTCTTCATTAACCGAGAGTAAATAAGGCTGAAATACTTGTAAATTTTTATAATTTTGGGTATCAATTTTATGTGATTGTAAAACACTTTGTGGCTGGGCTTAGAAAATGCTAAAAAAAAAAAAAGTGCTATGTTAAAAAAATATTAATGAAAGTTTTGTGAAAATTACTTGTTAGACTATATATATATATATATATATATATATATATATATATATATATATATATATATATATATATATATTAGATTATTTGACAACTTCAACTTTTTGTTGTATAAAGTTACATAATTATGTTAATTTTGAAAATACAGTATAATGCTTAACAAAAGACTTGTAGACTACAAAAGACTTCTGACTTTTCAGAAAAGTATTACACACCTTCAACAAGATATAGTCAAGATATTTTCTAACAAAATGTATATCAATTAGTATAGCACATTATTATTATTATTTTTTTTAAATGTATGACAGGATGATTCTAGAGTAGATGGCAAGTAATGTATTATTATTTTATAAGACATCCAATCAACACTTTATGTTGCAACACTTTTTTTTTTTCCCGCTTTACCTGTAATGCCTTATTGCTTTTATAAAATGGTTTCAAAGGTTTGATTTATAAATGTATTTATTGAAAGCATAATTGTTAATAAACTGGTCTTCGGGAACTTCAGAGTCTAGTTTGTTTAATAAAGTGAACACTGAATGCTAAGTAACGGGTTCCTCTAATGATAAAATACAGCCTTCTAGTGGCCAAATTACAGAACACATTTTATAGAAAACACCAGGACAATAGTGTATTGTATATTACGCATTGATATATGAATTTGAAGTGGTCGGAGGTGTGCATTATTGGCAATGTCATGGCTCAGATTTAAGGACCTGAACTACCTATTTTATAATGGGCAAAAGAGGCAAATCTATCTTTTGAAACATGCTAACAGGAGTTGGATAAAACATAAACTAACTACTATCGGGTGTGGGGGGGGTACTTTACCCTAGACTGTCTTGAGACTAAGAAATCCCTGCTTTAGCATTATGAATTTTTATCTTAACTAAGGCTTGTAGGTTACAGCGGGTGAAGATTTGTGTCTTCCAGTAGACACAACACTGTTTTGTAATTTAAAAGACAAGAAACCAGGAGTTTTAAACCTACTCCATTACATAGTCTGTACAGCATGTGGTAAAAAATCAGTGGTGAGGTGCCAGCACAATTAGCAGCCAAGGGTACTAACAACTCCACCCCTCCCATTCATGAAACCACTGTTAGTATTTGGGCTGACACTCCAGCTTGTCGGTAACTATTGGAAATAGCATGTCTAAAAATGGTCTTTTTTTTAAATTTGGAACCCAGGAGTTTATTCTCAGGTGAATGTGGGTCCTTTTTGCCCTCCTTCTCATTATATTACATTAATTTGATAGATAAAAGCTTGTACAAACAAATCAATAGGATTGGTTAATAAAACTGTTAAGAGTCCAAAAAAAATCACAACTTATTGGTTACAGGACTGGTCTTCGATCATTCTTAAACATTGTGACTTAAACACAGAACAGAAGTTGTGGTCTTGAAGCCACAGGCTTCCCACATCAAAGAATCTCAAAGAAACTAAGCATGTAGTGTGAAGAAACACACTGAAGGGTGGGGAAGGATTTTGGGTTGGGGGGGGGGGGGTAAATTACAGTTCTTCAAAGCTCATGCTCTCTCCATCCCAAAGCTCTCAACTCAGCATCTGAATACTACCCATTTGTGTGGCCTATGCAACTGATTGTTGCCTTAACCATACAGGTTTGTTTAGAAGAAATATTGCTATCTGATTATGATGCCATGTATTTATATATTATTATTATTATGATTTTTTTTTCTCCTTGCTACTCTTTAATATAAAACAAATACTTGCTTTTTTCCTTAACTGTTCAGTTTGAAAGAACAAAAGCATGGTAATAATTTTGCAATAATAATAAGTCAATATTTTTTACCTTGTATCAGGTGGGTTTTTCAAGAAACTTTGAAGTGCTTTACTTGTAGCATCCTTTCTGCATGAGGTTCTGTCCATCAGAACCAAATGTGTCAGGTCAACAACCGTTGACACATGTCCGATTATCAAAGTGACTTTGATCTTTAGTAATGGCTATTGCTGACAATTCTTGGCAATTTAGATATTGAGGAGCTGGCGCCATCTTAAAAGCAAACAGAAATGTACAAAATAATACTGTACCCAATATAAACAGTAGACAACTGCACTTATAATAGCAATATAAACAGGAAAATGCAGTGCATTTATGAATGAAATATGGATATATTTCATAATATATGAAAAGGAGAAAACGCTGCACTTAACAACATAAACAAAAGAATAATATGCTAACAGAAAGATGGCGTACTTGAAGGAAAACCAAGTAAATAGCAACTTTACTTATACATTAAGTATTTATTATTATTTTTCTTTTGAAAATACTGAAAAAGGGGACTTTAACTAATCATTCCTGCTGTAAAGTATTCATTCATTCATTATCTCCCGCTTATCCTCTATTAGGGTCGCGGTGGGGTTCCCCATGCCCATCCAGGGGAGAACGTCTCGGGCGCTGGGCAGATAGACCCAGGACAGGGCACCAATCCATCGCTGGGCACACACTCGCTCACACAGACACACTCTAAATGGGGCAATTTTGAGGATTCAATTAACTTGATCCATGTTTTTGGACTGTGGGAGGAAACCGGAGAACCCGGAGGAAACCCACGCAGACACGGGGAGAACATGGAAACTCCACCCAGATGGGAATTCGAACCGGGAATCCCTAGCGCTGAGAGGCGAACGTGCTAACCACTAAGCCACCGTGCCGCCTTGCTGTAAAGTATTATTTCTGAAAATTTTCTGTCCTTCCTAAGAAAAAAGAAATGGTATTCATAATTGTACAAGTCTGTCTCTGAATATGTTTCTGTTATTTTTTTGCGCACATAAATTTGGGAATATACTGTATGTAACCATTCTTCCTTGTAAAATGACATTGCATAGCATGTCAACATGACAATTTTTATAAAACTTTTTTTTTCGTTTCTGGTTTATTTGAAGATTATTAATAGTTTTTATTTTAGTTAATAATAATTGGCGGCACTATGGCTTAGTTCGCCTCTCAGGACTAGGGATTCCCGGTTCGAATCCCCATCTGGGTGGAGTTTTCATGTTCTCCCCGTGTCTGTGTGGGTTTCCTCCGGGTTCTCCGGTTTCCTCCCACAGTCCAAAAACATGCATCAAGTCAATTGAGTTCTCCAAATTGCCCCATATAGAGTGTGTCTGTGTGTGTGTGTGTGTGCCCAGCAAAAGATTGGCGCCCTGTCCTGGGTGTATCTGCCCAGTGCCCGAGACGTTCTCCTCTGGATGGGCATGGGAAACCCCACCGCGACCCTAATAGAGGATAAAGCGGAAGATAATGAATGAATAATAATAATAATGTCGCTCTTTGTAAAAAATTGATTTTTAAAAATGAATATAATATATTGACTTCTATAATTGCTAACAAAATGTAGATTTCTTTTTTTTTTTTTTTTCTTTGTTGGCAGGGTTTTATTTAGCAGTTCTGTTCTCAATCTGGCTGAATTGGTGGCCCTGCGACCAGACCTTGCTTCTCTTAAGAAGATCCTGTACTTTCATGAAAACCAGTTAATATATCCAGTACGTAAAAGCCAAGAGAGAGACTTCCAGTATGGCTACAACCAGATCCTTTCATGGTAATTCATCATGCTATAATGTGTGTAAAATCTTTATCATGACTTGTTGCAAAGCAGTTTTCAAATGAATTGAGCTGCAGCCTTGAATTGCTTTCCTATAAATCGAAATTTAGCGTAATATCAAATGTATGAGTAACAGTCAAGTAGAAATTCCAGTGAAACATTTATTATGGGAGAGTCAGATTGACTCTAATTCGAAAGACTTATTCTGTTTGTTAAAAGCATGAGTTGCCATTTTGTGGTTGCTTAATTATGGCATCTCGTAATGCAGCTCTTACTGATCAAACCCAAAATCATAACTCCTTAATCACTATACAGCGATTAGGAGGGCCTTTTAAATGTATCTTAAATCTACTGTTTAATACTTGAGTAGGATAATTCTTCTCTCTTCACATTGCTTGCTTAGCTGACATTGTTTATTTGTAATTATGATGACACTGTGATGCTTAAAAAGGCCTGTAGCCTTTAGCATATGTTCCATGAATTTGAATGCTAATCAAGTGCAGTGGCATGAGTCAGCCTTTAAATCGGTGTTAATTAAAAGCCTACTAGTTTGGTATTTTTGCATTTTATTGGATTTTTTTTTTTATCACTGTCACATTGAATATCTCACCTAGGCTTCTGTGATTTCTGTCTTATAGATGGTTGCCTTCATCCAGAGTTTGTTCTTTACACTGTGCTCTGTTGTCTTGTAGATTCATAAAGAAATATTGCATAGTAGTACTGTTCACTTCAGACTAAGTGGCCAAAAGAAAAAGATAACATCTGTAGCAGTGTATAACACTTGCAATTCTCTTTGTAAATAAAATATCACATTATTTTTAGGTTCCTCCTAAAACATGCATAACAAATTGTCAGTGACTTTGAAAACTGTCCAGTTTAAACACAGGTATATGCAATATATCTTGAAGTATTCGTTCAACAAAGCTTTGTATCTGAGTCCAAATATCAATACGCTGGTTTATTTTCATGTCCCTGTGCTTTTGGTTTAACTCACCAGAGAGCATGTTTTCTAGTAATAATTATAATTCTTCTAAACTGCTTCTCAGTCTGAGATTTTAACCCTTACCTGCACTACTGTTTAATTGCAAATAATGGTGTTAATACAAAAAAGTTTATTGGCCATACTAATATGATTGACTGTCTAATTAGACTTTCCGTTTAATGTTGTGAATGTAAATCCTCCAACCACTTGCCTGAAATTTGTTAATTTTGTATTGTAAATTTTCAAGGTATGTGTGTGTGTGTGTGTGTGTGTGTGTGTGAGTGTATATATATATATATATATATATATATATATATATATATATATATATATATATATATATATATAGGAGGCATGGTGGCTTAGTGGTTAGCACGTTCGCCTCTCAGCGCTAGGGATTCCCGGTTCGAATCCCCATCTGGGTGGAGTTTCCATGTTCTCCCCGTGTCTGCGTGGGTTTCCTCCGGGTTCTCCGGTTTCCCCCCACAGTCCAAAAACATGGATCAAGTCAATTGAATTCTACAAATTGCCCCATAAACAGTGTGTTT
>JAFMOD010000298.1:193157-203341 GCA_019802435.1 Corydoras maculifer | reverse complement strand
CTCCGGTTTCCCCCCACAGTCCAAAAACATGGATCAAGTCAATTGAATTCTACAAATTGCCCCATAAACAGTGTGTTTCTGTGAGTGTGTGCCCAGCGATGGATTGGCGCCCTGTCCTGGGTGTATCTGCCCAGCGCCCGAGACGTTCTCCCCTGGATGGGCATGGGGAACCCCACCGCGACCCTAATAGAGGATAAAGCGGGAGATAATGAATGAATGAATATATATATATATATATATATATATATATATATATATATATATATATATATTCACAACATTAAACGGATATATATATATATATATATATATTCACATTTACCACATTAAACGGAAAGTCTAATATCAGACAATCATATTAGTATGGCCAATAAACTTTTCTGTATTCTGTATTAACACCATTATTTGCAATTAAACAGTAGTGCAGGTAAAGGGTTTTTTATATATATATAAATATTTGTTGTGAATGAATATATATATGTATGTATGTATGTATGTATGTGTGTGTGTGTGTATAACTACTTCCTCAGTCCTGAGCCCTGGAAAAAAAAAAATCCTTCTTCCCTAAGAAAATAATTGCCTGTTCTAGCTTGCCTTCAACTCTCGGCAGTTTTCAAAGCCCTGCTTATGAAAACATCTCCATGACATGATGCAATGAACATTTATGCTTTGTGGGTGACAAACGGGCGGGGCAAACATTTTTGAGTGTTGCTCCATCAGTTTTGCTCCAGTGTTTTGTAGCTGTTTCTTTCAGACTTCATAAAGTTTAAATGGATAATGCATAGCATTTAGTGTCATCTAGTGGTGAGGTGGAAGACTGTAGCAACCTGCATAACTTCCTAAAGAACAGAGACTGCTCTAAAAAGCAGTAAATGATGGGGCAGCTGGCAGTTCAACATGGTAGCCTTATGGTTGGTGACCTGCTTTTGTGTAAAATCTACGCCTCATTCTTAAAATAAATCTTGATATTTGTAGTTACAGGAGATTATATGCTAATATAACTATATTTATGAATTGTATGTTTAATTTCTGCTAATATATTTCTTTACACTTTACACACTGCACCTTTAAAGAAGCAGAAGTATTGCCATAAATGTCATATTCATATTACTGTGTGTGCATTTGAATTTAGTACTTATGATGTCAAGAGCATTAGCATTATAGAATTACAAATCAAATAATTATAAAATAAAAAATATTAAAATTATCCTGTTTAATATCAAAATACTCTTGTTTTTGATGTTTGTTTCTTTTTATTGCAGCTTGGTGGCAGATGTTGTGGTGTTTAACTCTGCCTTCAACATGGACTCTTTTCTGTCCTCCATATCTACTTTTATGAAGACCATGCCAGATCACCGGCCCAAAGGCTTGGAAAAACTCATCCGGTCCAAATGTCACGTGCTTTACTTCCCTATCCGCTTCCCTGACAAAATGAGGTCTGTTCCCTTATTGCTTTCCTTCCTCTTCTTGCCCTTCATCCCTTTGTGGCTGTTATTTGCCTCCTAGAGATCACTGCTTCACTGATTAAAAATGAACTTGCTAGTTTTTTTTTCTCCTAATCCTACCCACAGAAACTGATCGAGCATTTCAGTGTAGTTAATGACAAGTGAACTGAGTTGTGTAAGATAGTGATTAGGACAAACAGCTTTAATGCTGTTTGCCTGAAATGCTCATCCCTACCACCACCATGTGCATGTGTGTGGGTATGTGTACACATATATACACACACACTTTATATACCCACTCACATGCACATGGTGGTGGTGGGGGTATATACAGTGTGTGTGTATTTATGTATACATATATACATATAATCATGATTGTCCCTTTTTACAGAACAGAATTTGATTTAAAGTCAAAGGGTCGAAAAGTCAATCTCTTGTCTTTAAGAAAGCAATCGTGTTATTTAGAAGTACGTATACAATTATAAAAGCTATGGAACTGTGTTTTGGCTTACCGCATACAGAAAATAAGTCATCATTTTGAACACGTTCTCTTGAAAATGGCTTTCTGCACAAAACTGGATTCAGAACTTATCCACCTTCCAGAAAAAAAAAAAAAAAAAAAAATAAACACCTTGTGACTCTTTTTAGGGACTTGTGTGGGCATTCTTTGTGCTATATATGTAAAATCAAGGTTGCAGCTTTGAGTTTAATTTTTATTTAAAGCACCCTCTTTACCTCTTGCGATAGCAATCTCACTGAAGCCGAAGTAGTCTGTTAGTATCTGTCTTAGAAGTATTCTAAAGCTTAATCCCCCCATTTTTTCATACAAATGAAATTGTAGAATACTTACCATGGTTGGGATGTTTGCCTGTTTTAAGTATGGATTTTATATATACACAAAACTATTAGAAAACCTACACCTTATTAGAAATAAAATTTTTCTACTGTGCTGCCACACAGAGAAATTTATCCTTCACATTTAACCCATCCATGCAATGTAATATTTGCACAGGAGTAAAGTTAGCACACATGCTTGGAGTGGTGGGAAGTCTTATATATGGTGCCTTGTGAGCATGTTGGGTTAGGTGCCTTGCCCAAAAGCACTTTAGTCATAGTGCTTGGTGGGACCTGGAATCGAAGCAGGGACTTAAAGGTCACAAGGCTGGTTACTTAACCACAAGCCTACGCCTGTCCCACTTCCACCTACAATAGCTTGTAAGATTTTGGAGAATGTCTGAACGTATTTATCCAGAAGTTTTTGTTTTTGTAATCTCAAATACTTATGTTTGATTTTATTATATCTATTTTATAATTAAAAAAAACTGCCATATAAAATTATCCATTTTCCATCAAACGACAGTTAGCTTAGTGCAGTTGGGCAGGTAATATTGGCTTTTATTAAACTGCTGAGTAAATAAAACTTACTTATTAATCCATTTAACAAATTTTTAAAGCTTCATAGTCCAGTGGCAATGTGCTTCACACCACTCTGATGTTTAGTGACAAAACACATAACTAAATCTGCTGGCTGCTGTTCCCTTGTACATCCATGTTATTAAGCTTCCGACACAAAAAGTTTATACTGTTTGTTAATGCACTTTAGCACTCAGTAATGGTGGCCATTACAAAGTCTGCCAATACATGGCTCAGTTGATTTTGTTGTTGTTCCAAAATGCTTTTATTTTTCAATCATGCCTTTCGCAATTGTTAAGTAAATAAGTAAAAGTACCAGTGAGCAGTCTTTTCCAAATGTTTGTAAAGGCAGACTGCATTGTTAGGTCAGTGATTTTTATAGACCTGTGGCAATTGGATTAAAAAAAAAAAAAGTGTATTCTAATGCGTTTATACTGTATGTGAAATCTATTAACTGTTTGAGTGGCTAATTCATGTTAATGTTTTTTTTTTTCTCTCCTTGCACTGTGGGGAAATGGTGCATTTTCTTTGCAACATACTTGAACAATTACTGAATTGTTTTTGAATTTAAAATAAAATTAAATAGGACATAGACAATTAAAACCTTTTGTCATTATTTGCTTACTGTTAGGAATATATTACACATTTACTTTGATCTCGTTTAACCTTTATTCAGTTTATAGGTTATTGACTTGCAGTAATATATAGAAATCACCACTGGACCATCACTATACATGAAAAGGACTTGCTTGTATGCGGATGGCGCTGTATGAGCAAAAGGGGTACTGTAGTGCAGCACTGCACATTTATCATGAGTGGGAGTGCATGGCAAATGTCACATTTGTTTATGCACTCACAAGTAGATTACTCATAGACCAATTGTCTGCTGCTGAATTGATGGCTGTTTAGAAATGCGATTTAAGATAAAAGTAGCAATGTACAATATTTTAAAATCATATTTTATATCATATCTATTTTAAAGACAGAAGTTACTTCTTGTCACCGCAACTTTGTCACTTGTTGGCTCTTTTATTCTCACTTCTATATTTTAAACAATAGTTAGTACATATTTAAATAATTTACCTTCATCTTCATTGTTCTTTAATCACCAGCTCAGTGAACTGTTAAAGTGACAATTTTTTGGCTTTTACTTATTACTGGTTAAATGTCAATGATGTGTAGGCTGCAGCAAGTCCAGCTCATCTTTCCGATGATGGCAATTATTTGAAGGAATGTAGTCCAGTTTTTAATTTGTTTAGAATTTGAATTCAACTTTAAACCTTTTTTTTTTATTAACAAGAGGTAAGCACACAGTTACCAATAGAAAAATACCTAACCAATTATTTGTGTGTGCACGTGCATTTTGTGTGTTTTTCATTTGTATTCTAATTGTTGCCTTCTTTGTTAGATAGTTTGGCTATGATTACGGTAATATTCTGGGTAGTGATGTTTATGATTAGGGGTTGGGCAAGTCTTTTATAAATAATATAAAGTTTATCGGCAGCACGGTGGCTTAGCGGTTAGCACGTACGCCTCTCAGCACTAGGGATTCCCGGTTCGAATCCCCATCTGTTCTCCCCGTGTCCGCGTGGGTTTCCTCCGGGTTCTCTAGTTTCCTCCCACAGTCCAAAAACATGGATCAGGTCAATTGAGTTCTCCAAATTGCCACATATAGACTGTGTCTGTTTGAGTGTGTGCCCAGCGATGTATTGGTACCCCGTCCTGGGTGTGTCTGCCCAGCGCCTGAAACGTTCTCCCCTGGATGGGCATGGGGAACCCTCCCGTGACGCTAATATAGGATAAAGCGGAAGGTAATGAATGAATGAATAAAGTTTATCACAATGCATAAAATGCAGAAAAACAAGTGTGTACACACATTTATGCATTGTGTGCATTGATATGCATTGTGATGGACTTGTATATAATGCACATATGTGTGTGTAAGAGTGAGATAGAGGGAGAGCAAAATAAACTGCTAAGAGGCAGTGTAAGTGAACTGACAGTGATGATGCAAGACTCTCGCCTACAGTGTTTCTCAGCTCATTTTCAGATGGTAATTTGCCCCATCCACAGAAAAATCACAGAGTGTAAGGAAGTGATTATATGCATGACCAGCCATCCGTCAACATGCCTGAGGTGCACCGCCAACAATGTTCACGACTCTTTTTTTACATTTTTTTTAAATACAGCACTATATTGTAAATGTAGTTAAATACATATATTTATTCATGACTAGTTCTTTAATGAAATAAAGTGATATGTGACCATTGATCCCAACATTTATGTGAATGTGGTCAAGCCATGATTTGGTGCTTCTCTTTTATTTAAAGTTCAGTGTTAGGGGACACATTTCTACACCATTGTATTATTATCAGTAGAGTGACTGCCTGGATGCCTTTCCCCTTTATCTGTGCTTAAGGACTTACTGTAGTTAACTAGGCAGAACATATTTACATTCGTAAACAAGGACCCTGGCCACCTGTTCAGGAATCAAACTTATGATCTTAATACTGTTGCCAACATGAACTGAATTTTAAAATTGTGTCAGTTAAAATGATGGTTCGAAAGAAGAAACCAATCACATTCTTGTTTTTATTGTATTTCACATTTACCACATGGTTTTAGAAATGGGGCTGTTAGAATAATATTCAATGATATTGTCATCAGTTGTATTTTCAGATTGATTTAAATTAATCTTTTTATTTATTTTCACTAGTACATTTAAGCTTCATAATTGTCTTGTGGAAAAAAAAAAATCTTAAAAGTCTTGAAAGGACCAATAGTCTCATTAAGTTGTCTAGAAATCTTCATGAGTGGAAAACATTATACACAAGTGTTTGGTTCAACATTTTTCCTGTAAATTATCAGTGAAACAATAAAAATCCTGTTTTAATGTATCTTTCACTTAAACAGTGCCCAGTGAGAAAATACTTTGCATTCCATTTGACTTATTAGTATGTCATTGATTCCAAAGGCCATGAATCAATGGTGTTGGATGTCCTCATGACAGAAATTAGCCTCATCAAGGAAGGGTAGTTTCAGTATTTTCTTATTAAAGATTCCATTGTCTGGAAAGACAGGTTTTTATTATAGCAGCTAATTCAATGCAGATAACTGAAGCTACTTTTATAAGTTAGCAGGGAGATGGGGGCTCTTTGGCTGAGTATTAAAAGCAGTTCAAAGCCATTGATGTGACTCTCTGAGGAGTGGCCTGCCTCCAATGACTGACTCGTGGAATGATTCTCTTGCTGAAGCAGATGGCAGGATATCCTGCTGCAGAGATTTCTTCAATGAGGTTCAAAAAGAAACAGCCCCATATCAAAGTATCACAATGGCAAGTTGGAAAGTTAGATCAAAGCCATTTGGATGCAGATTAAGTCCTGTTCTGGACAACGTTGCACATTTAAAGACATTTAACTCTTGAAAAGCACTATAATATTAAGACAAGAAATTCTAAATCAAAACAACTGACATGTTTGCAAGATTTAAAGTACTTTTGATGCTATTAGCATCAACTATATTTTGTATAAAGAATGTCAGCATTAGCCACTAATATGCTAATCAAGATGGGGAAATTTTTGTTTGAAATTCTGCCGTTCAAAATATATTTGCAAAATTTTGTTTTGATGACTTGGTTAATGCCCACAGAAAAAGTCTCCTTATTTTTTACATTCAAGCTAAATTTGTGTTCTGTTGAAATTCTGACGTGACCGAGAGCTTGATGGTAGAGTAGCAGCAGTTGACACTTCTGTCTCTGTTAGATGGAGCCTGATTCAATTCCTAGTTGGGATGACCAAAGGTCCTTTCGGTTAGAGTCTTCATGTCCTCCCTGTGCCTTTGTATTTATACTTTTATTTCACTGGTTTCTTTTCTCTTCCTATATACATGCCAATGGGCACATTTGTAGGCACTAAGTTGCCCCTATGATTTATGTGCTTCATAACATTTTCTGTTGGATTGTTGACCCGAACTTCCTATATAATACAAACCCAAAGCTGTGTTGCCCTCTGGGCCTTTTTTTTGCTTAGTTTGTTTCCCTTTAGTTTTGCTTTGTGCATAATTCTTTCATTTTCCACTGATTACTTTTCCAAGTTTTTTTTTAAATTTAATTAAATTCAGTAGTTCTTACTCAATACTGTTTTAACTTAACTTGGTTATTGTGATTTCATTTTTTTCATTTTTCAAAAAATTAGGGAGTTTTTTTTTTTCTTCTTTTTTTTCTTTCTTTTCATAGTTACCTTGATTTTTTTTTTTGAGGGTTTTGAAGTTTTTTTGAACACAGAGACTATGTTTAATTGTTGTATGCAACAATTAAATGTTTAAACAGAGTTCAGAGGAGGACTCACTGTTAATGTTTAATTTGTTTATGCAACAAAAGTTTGACACCTGACTTTTGTTGTTGTTGGATTACTCATGATTTGAATTCCAATACTTAATTTGTTGGACCTCTATTTAATGTTTTATGTATTTATTTTATTAAAAGTCAGTCCATTTTTTGGTAAACTATAAAGGGTTTGTGAGATTGTTCATAAAGTTATTCGTTGACAGCACCTGTTTAAATTTAAGACTTTCTTATTGTGTTCTTATATAAATCTTAAGGATTAAGCTGTGTAGTTCCTGCCAGCATCCGCTTCTTTTAAACTTTACTGCAGCTTGAACCCTTGAAAGTTAGGAACCTTATAAACTTGGCACTCAAATCCCAAAATCATCATATGCCACATCACTCAGTCACACACCTCCCTTTTCCTTCATTTCTTCCAAAGCTTTAATGTGATCACAGTAAGGAGATGAGAGTCTAGGCTTTCTTAATCAAACCGTCAGGCGTTTAATCTGAACAGGGAAACATCTGGCAGGCACCTTTTCTCATTTGTTTGGCTAAAGTTTGATTTCACCTTCTCGTGCTTTCAGGATTAAACTGAGAATGGAATCTCTGGGCTTAGGGTACAAGGGGTGGTCAGTGTTGTCCCCTGTGAAAGTAATTTGATGGTAAAATCCAAAGGTACGGCATGCTTCAGATCTCATATTGCATATGCCAGGACTGAAAAACAATTGAGTCCATATGGTTCTTTGATGTACTGGGACCAAACTGTGATGAATGGGAATAAAGCAGGGTTAAAGAGGAAAACGTACTGATTTGTACGAAAGGAATATTGAATTGAATTGAGTATTTGTAAAATAAATAATTACTAATCACAAAGTTATTCATATATAAATAAATATATAAACATGTATTGTTTGTGAATAAATAAAGTTTGGCGTACTAATGATTCTTTAGGTTCTGCCACATGAAAGGAAACAAACATTGATAAAGGAATAAAATCACATGGTCATGGTTAAATTTAGTTTAAAAACTACTTGAGAGGTTCATCTCATGTCACTTTCAGCTTATTTTTATTAAACTTTTTCAGGGGCTTAACAGTTCCTGTGCGTGTTTGTTCTGTACATCCTGCACAGTATTCTGAAGTAAGGCCACACACCAAGCCAGCATGTTTAAAAACACTAGCAAACGTAATCCTGATTCTACATGTTAGTTCCTTTGTTCTCTAGTTGTTCTTTTTAGCGCCTAAACGGTTTTGCCTCCTCAGACACTCCGTTGCTGCTTTAAATTTTTGTTAATTATTTTAAAAAAATGTATTGCTTGTCTAATGAACATTCTACTAGAAGGCCTGTGCTTTCAGGTGCAGCTTAATTAACGTTGGCCATGCTGTCAGGTTCCATTTAATAAGAAAACATTTTTTTTCTGGCAACACTTTCAAACAAGCCATACTTTAGTCTTTTTTTCAGTTGTACTGTACTGTATATGTACCTTTTGGGATTTTAAAGTTTCTTTGAGCATTGCTGTCTAACCTTGGGGTAAATTTGATAGGTAGTCTACTGCTGGCTAAAGGTCTTATGTTTACCATAAGATTTATCTTTTTAAATGTAATGTGATGGACTTTTAACTATTCGAGTGGCCCTGTAAATCTTTACAGGTTATTGCTAAGCAATGACTCTTGAAATCCTTAATACCTTCCTGAGTTTTGCAGACCAGAAAAATTCTCCAATTGAATTGTTTGTTAATCATGGGTCTATGAGCAGCGTCTGATTGATACTTACACTCCAAATTCTCATAGTTGCATTAAAGATGTCACATGGTTATATTGTGTCACATGCCAGGACAGAAGGAGGAGCGGAAACAGGATTTGCCAAGCTCAAATATAGATTTATTTAGCAGTCACAAAGTGAAAACATGTCTTTGTTCTTATGTATTCCATTAATGGTTAAATTAGCACCATAAAACATCACTAGTGTGTTATATTTTAGGAATATAACACACATGCTTTTTCTTTCCATTCACTTTCTGTTTTTCAAATTGTAAAGGGTTACTTTCTCCCCAGGCCATAGAGGTACACTTTTATTCTGCTGTCACATGTTAACAGGCCTCAGTCAAGCGAGGCAGCATGCCAAATCCAGTACGGGAATCCTGACGTTTGCCTATGAGGTCAGTTTTATGTGATAAATGTTGATATTAATGTGCTATAATGACCTTCTTGGACCACATTTCTAAAACTCTTCAGGTCTATAATATTTGACCTCTGTCAAACCACCCTGCGTAATGCAGGTTATAATGAGATTAATGAAGGAGATGGTACAGTCCCAGCATGCCCTTGCCCATGCTCAACCCTGTCTGCTTTCTTTAGTGCTCAGAGAGCATTAAGTCATCCAGAGGGTGTTATTTTAGCCTGGTTTTGTAGTGCAGCCCAAAATGCAGTGACCAAACCTGAATCATATCCAGCTCTCAGTTTCTTAGCTATTGCATTGGCCAACATCAGGATCAATGGCATTTTTCATTAGCTTGGGAAAGAGAAACTGCTTGTGATTATTGCCAATAAAGGAAATTAGATCAAATGATTTTTGACTTTGATTTTTTTTCTCCTTCCTCGTTTGCCCTGCCATCCTTTTACATTTAATCAAACACAAGGTAAAGTCATCACTGAAATTGCTGTTGATTTATAAATAAGTTAATTGGTAGCATTCTCTTTAAGTACTTCTCTCCATGGTGGACACGGCACTGTTTTTATTGCCTAGTCTGAACCCACTCATGTAATTTTCGAAATAGCTTTTGAAATGCAATTTTCCTGGGAGCTTGCAAGGCACCTTCATTGCTTACAGCTTACAGTGTACTTCTTATCATCTCTTTGGTGCAGAGTTGCACAAGCCAGATTACTGCCTTCAGTGATTTGTAAACGTGAACAATTTGCTTAAGGTACTTTGTCAACTTTAAGTCGTCTGAATTCTTTGTTGATGTTTTTAGGTTTTACGCCTAAAATTTTCAATGATTTTAAG
>JAFMOD010000298.1:181459-192069 GCA_019802435.1 Corydoras maculifer | reverse complement strand
TATATATATATATATATATATATATATATATATAAGTATTAGGGTTTTGCCCATATTTATATTGCACATTAGTTCCTGTGGCTGCATATTCTTGGTTATTGAACAATGGTTTGTCATTTCACATTATTGGTTATTGAACAATTATTATTGAACAGTTATTGTTTTGAGTCATTCGTTGTCATGGTATTGATCAATTACATCCTTACATCCTTTCCTCTGTCTCCCTGTTACACCCCCCCCCCCCCCCAGAGAGGAGTTGTACAGTCTGATGGCATTAGGGTCAAAAGAGTTTTTCAGTCTGTTGGTCCTGCACTTGGAAAGGAGCAGTCTGTCACTGAATTTGCTCCTCTGGTTGTTGTTGATGGTGTGCAGAGGGTGAATGACATCATCCATAATGTTCAGTAGTTTGTAGTTTCTCTGCCACTGTCACCAGAGAGTCCAGCTTCATGCCAACAACAGAACCTGCCTGTCTGATCAGTTTGTCCAACCTGGATGTGTCCTTGGATATGCTTGGATATCTAGTTTATGTAACTATCATTAGTAAAATAAGATTGAAATATGGTGTTCTTGTAGCTGATATGGCCATTCATTATTAAAGTCATCTGTCTGCTACCTTAACATTTCAGTTATATACTAGTTTAAAAAACTCTTTAACTCTGAGCCCATTCTACAGTACAACATTTACTGCCAAAAAACTATATCTGGGCTGTGGTTGGATTTTCCATTGATCCAAAATTTGCATCGAGATAAAAAATGAGCTCTGTTATTGACCACAGAGCATTTGACATGAAATTTCCAGGCCTAAACATTCATAACATGTTTTGCGATACAGTGATGAGGAACTTCTGTAAAACTTGGATGGTAGTGCAACAAAGCAAAAATTAACTTAATATTTGACTTGTTTTATTGTGTTGTCTTTTTATTCCAAAATGTGTTCCTTTTTAATTAAAATTTTTAAATATAATTAAAGGCTGAATAATTACATTTGAATTGTTAAAGAAATGTGTGTTTATATGGTTAAAAAAAATTGGTTTTGGTTTTTTCTTAAAAACAATTAAGTTTATTCATTGATTAAGTGATGCTTACTTGGGTGGCTCAGTGCTTGCCATGTCCCCCTCGCTGCTATGGGGATCCAGGTTCGAATCCCAATGTGGATGGAGTCTCCAAGTTCTTCCCATGTCTGTGTGGGTTTTCTCCCACAGTCCAAAAACATGGATTCAAGGTAAATTGAATGCTCCAAGTGTGTATGTGCCTGTGTGCCAAGTAACTAGATTGGCACATTGTCTTGGTTATATCTGCCCAGTACCCAAAACGTTCTTCCCTGGATGGGCATGAGAAACCCTCCTTGACCCTGAAGGAATTTATGAATGATCATATTACATAAAATGGTACTTGAAGATGTGAATGCTTTCTGTATATATTGCCTAAACATGGGGGCGGGGGGAGTAATCACATAAGTCCTTTAAACTTAAGAATTTTAAGGAAAAGAAAGGAAAATCTATTTTCTTTGGGGCAAATTATTTGAAATTTTAGGAATATTTATTTGTAGTTTTGTGTGACTGGATATCTTGTTTTATTTAAAAAGCTGAACTCTATTATCAGAATTCGAATACTTTATTAATCTATTAGAACATTTTGACCTTTTGTCTTGAATTTATGAGACCACTCCCAGGGCATATTTTAAGGACGGGTTCCTCATGCTTTTAGACTTGGTCACAATCCAAATCATCAAATTTTTTTTTTAGCAAAAAGTATATAATAATTATAATGAAGTTGTTTAATAAAAATAATGGAAATATTTATTTGTCAGATAATTAACTGTAATTGATAGAGGCTTGCTGACTAAAGTGCAATCCTGGTTTTCTGCTGGATATTTTTTTTCTAAGCACAACTACAGTAGTTATACCATTCAGGTCACGCACTGTATCACAAGGACAAATTCTATGTAGGTTAAGTAAGGCCTGAGCTGCTCCTGCCTTACATAAACCATTTTCTGCTTCATGTCTTTATCTTTCAGGATGCTAAATAATCATGGAAGCGGTTTGGTGAAAACCCCATGGACCAATTTTTACTGTGGCTTTTTTGTATTTGTATCTGTATGTTAATTTGGGAATGGGCTAACCTGGATCATTTTAAGAAATACATGTGCGTAAGCCCACTAAAACAGATTACAGAATCTTACTCAAATTGGTCCAAACTGCATTTTGAAATAGATGAGTTCTCCAGCAATTTAAAAATGTCTCTGTGCATTGCAAACATATTGTGGCCCACTGTGCTAAATCGGTTAGTCATCCCGCCGGTCGTCCTCAACCACAAAGTTTCTGGCACAGCAAAGACCTCATTTAAAAGATCCATTTCAGTCAGTCCAAAATAATGAACCGTCCTCCTCTGAGAAAGTAATAGCTGAATATCTCATTCTGTCTACTATTGTTGATCTTTAGACACTGTACAAAAGGTACAGTTTAAAGTTCTATGTATTGATATCTAATAGCATGCACACACTGTCTATGTGATGGCTATCAGCAAGCTTAGCTGTTCAAGAAACTGTTTGACGGTGAATTAAAAAAAAAAAGAGCTTTATTAATAGCAGAATAAATAGTAGAGTAGTAGTAGATTTCCACCAAGTTGGAAGTTTCAGATCTTTTAAGATGTATTTACATCTTTCAGGACTGAAAATAACTTTTACTGGAAAAGGAATGTAGCATAAAATATAATTATAGGGATGTTCTACATATATTCGAAAATATAGTATATGCATAGATTACTAAACTATACTACTGAGACACAGCATATAAATGAATACAATGAAGTCAAGAACTCAGTGAGAGTACAAGAATATGATCACATCAAGGACTCATTCCTGAATGTCATGCTTCATACTTAGGTTAGTGGCCTCAGTTCCGCTCTGCTGCAAAAAATAATAGCATTGGTAAGCACTGGGAGGGAATCATTGCTCTCCAACTGTTAATTGGCTGGCACAGAGCTACAAAAATCATGACTTGTTTTAACTTCTGTCTTTTTTAGTAAAAGGTCATGGTGTGCATCACTTAGACTTGTTCTTAGTTTAGTTTTTGAAATCAAGCAGTGTCACACATTCCCTGATTTTGGAGAGTGGAAAAATGTACCCAAGCTTATTTCTAAAGTAATTAAATGTTATCTACTCCCTCTTGCGGGTATGGTATTGATGTCTTTTTTGCCTTGATGTTCAAAGGATGCATAAGTGTACAATGGCATATATTCTATGATAATTATACAATGAGCTATATTGTAATAATAATGGTGGCGATATATTTTATTCATATAGCAATTTTACTTAATTTTACATGCAAATGACAAAGGAAGGGTACAAGTGAATACTAAAATATATCTATTTTGTATGTGTATGTATACTGTATATATTGCATTTTTTTTACATTGTGATGCACTTTTTCTCAATCATATGCTTTTCAAAACAAGGACCGTAATAAAATGGTGGTTTTTTTTTTGTGTAAAATTTTGAGAGACCCACACATGAGCCCTGACTTCAACCACATTAAGCACTTGGGATGAACTAGAATGGAAAACATGATGAAGTGATCTATTTAGCCTGCTGTTCTTATACACAGAGGAATTTGTCCTCCACATTTAACCCATCCATGCAGTGTAACAAACACTTGTACACACACTAGCGAAGTGACCACACGTGCCCTGAGTAGTGGGCAACCCAAGGGCACTCCAGCCATAATACATGGTTATACCGGGAATTGAACCGGGAACCTTCAGGTGGCAGGGCTGGTTACTTAACCACAAGCCTATGACTACCCCTTCGTGATTTGGGTCCTCTTGTCCAACATTAGTATCCGACCTCAAAGTTGCTGTTTTAAAGAATTAATTTGGCAAGAATTCACACATACACACCACAAACACACCCAACATTCTTTTATGAAGCTTTTTCAGAAGAAAGCTGCAACATTTTAATGCTTTCGAAGCTGTTGTGAATGAAATGTCCAGGACTGAATATATTTGTTCACAGTGTGGATGTTTGCACTTATCATTTATTATCTGCTAGCTTATGGCCGTTCTTCTATCTAACTTTTCCTTTTTATTTCATTTTTCAAGATTCTTGCCTGACAACAAGGTCCTGCCTACTAAATCACAGTCTATGCACGATTCCACTCCTCAGGAATACCAGAACAGACCTATCAATTCTGAATCAAGGTAAATAACTAAATATTGACATTCTTGAATTTATGATTGTCACTATTTGTTCAAAAAGAAAACTTGAACTGCTTTAGTAAATGTATTTTACGTAAGCTGTTAATAATACTCCGGCAATTTGTATATCAACTGGAACTGCATGTTTATTGTTAAATTTCATGCCAGCCTTTACAATAACCTCTTAAATGAAAATAATGTTTTATGGCAGTTAAATACCCAAATTTAGCTGTTATTTCCTTTATTACTATTTTAAATGCAGTTTCACAACAACACAAAGTGATGAATGTGATGCAAAAGACCAACAACAACCTCTTCACATTGTCTGGCCTCATCGCTGGTAGGTGTCTGAATATTTTTGCCCCTTTTAGTTAGCACTATTGTTTCTTCTCTGTTGAATAACATGATAATTTAAATGTATTATTAAAGCAGTCTAAAGTTTCAGTTCCCTATCCAACTGTAATGATGGTTGTGGACAACACTAAACAGGTTTCTCATGGCTAGCCTGAGCTTATGGGACAAATCGGGCTCTGTTCTGCATGTTGGATGGAATGTTCTTTGTGTACTTTGGAGATCATTGAGGGTTTGGATCGTGGCATTTCAACAGAAAAGCAAAGACATGAACATGGACAAGCCACATGTTTTGGTACAACTTATGGAATTCTTTTTTTTTTTTTCTTTCTTTTTTTTTAATCCAACAAAGGCCCATTGATTCCATTCTAAGCGTATGATCTTGATTCCGTTCTGCTTAAATCTTTACTGACCAGCAGTTTATTTCCTTTACAGATTTCTCCTGGTCAGGATATACAGTGGGGATGTCAGAGATCCTGTGATGTGGGTCAGATATGATCACTTTTCAGTGTTATGATCCTGGGATAACAATGTCCTGCAGAAATGCCACGTCCTCCCCATGAGTTTGAAAATGCAGTGCCGTCAAGTCTTTTTCACAGTAAAATTAGGGGAGGGATGAGAAAATTTCTGATTGCCCACAGGACTACTTTGTGGTTTGTACTGAAGTTTAAATGTCTTCCACTCCCCATATTTTAGAGCTCCACTTGGCATTAATAGAAACCAAGCAACAGCATATCGCTGTCTCTTCTGCCACGGCCTGGAGAGCTAGGAGAGCTGCATTTTTCTCCTATTACTCTACTCTCATCTCTTGGCAAATACAATATGTTTCCTGACCAGGAGAAATTCTCATAAATTAAGTTAAAGCTGGAAAAAATGACCACCGGTACCGAAGTTTCAATGCTGGCATGAGGGTTGCATTTGGATGCATTTGTCATGTTGGGTGGCGCTTTACCTTCTTTTGTCAATAATAAAACCAGTACATTTTGTAATCTTCTTGAAACTAAGCAGGACACAAATGTATTAAGGTCTTGCAACATGCCAGCCTTATAAATGCTGGCGTTGGTTTAAGTTAAATTGGGGTTTACACTTCGCCAGAGCAACTGGTTGAAAAAGTGGGGGCTCGGATTATCTGTATGATATGAGCTGTTGACAGTGTATGTCCTCTAAGATGCTTTCCCCCACCACAGCTCACAGATTGTTAATCTTTTTGTGGCCTGAATAGGCATTCATCCTACAGTGGATTACAGTGTTGTCTAATTGCAGGCATAGACTATGAACGGGCAGGTCACAAATCAGTGTTTGCAGGTGTTAATGCAATAGACTGGCAATGCTGTCTTACTGTTGGGTGAATGGTGATAGTTTACAAGGATCAGTAATTTGTTCAAACACATATGATGTGTTGACCTTAATATACTGTTTGGCCTCAAATGCTTGCAGTTTGTCAGCTTACATGAAAAACATAATAACAGCACCTTAGAAATGTTAGTGTTTAGTGTACATTAGTGTTTACTGTAGTAATTATAAATGAAGAGCTGATAAAGTAGACCGACTATTATTAATATAGGGTTAAAACAATACAAATTAAAATATGGTAAATGAAGTATTTTTACACTATGCATACAATATTGAATTTATTAAGTAAGTTTTTTTTTTGACAGTCTGTGTCATTTAATAATCTGAAAACGTTTCCTCATGAAAGCCAAATTTTACTTTTGTGGTCAAAAATCGAATAATCCTGCTTACGGAATAAAACAAATGTAAGATATTGAACACTTTTTTTTTTTCCAAAATGAGAAATTTCTTATAATTCTTCATTCATTTCTATTTATTTGTATCTGTTCTAAATTTGAAATATCACTTTGAAGGAGTGTGTATGTGAGTGTGTGCATGCATGCATGTATGTATGTCTTTAATTATTTCCAGTATGTTTCTCATGTATATGGCCATGTTTGTTTGGGAAAAAAAGTAAGTACTTAATGCAGAGTAATACACATTCCTTTGAATTTATTTATTTATTTTTACTTTTATTATTATTTTGATAGAATATTTAAAGCAAAACATTTGTGAATTTCGAACATCAGAATAAGAATACTTCATTGATCCCAGGGGGAAATTGCAGAAAATCATTATTAATTGGGAATGGTGGCTGTGAATTTGTAAACCTTACTCAGTTCTTGCCGTGTGTTGATCACTTGTCATGTGATCAGTTTATGATATATTTATTTTAGATTTTTATGTTTTTTAGACCACTTGAGTTTTTATGTTTGATTTAAAATATAGGAATTAAAAATAATTAGTAATATGTGCAATTTCTGTTATAAACAATTACTCTCATGATTCAGTTTATCATGTAGCGTTTGGAAATTATACATTCACCATTTCAAAAATCCTTCACTACAATTAAAAGAAACTATGTAAGTTGTTTATAATAATAATAATTATTATTATTTTTGTTGCGGTTTGTTGTTTTAATATGTAGTTAGGGGTGTAGAAAAAGCAAATAAACACAGTGCTAGATTATTATGCAACACTGCTTCTCTTCTGGAAATCCAGACATATTTGTGCATTACTCATTACATTGTTTTTCTTTTTTTTCCTTTCCCCCTTCTGGTCTATTCTTTGGGCTCCAATCAAGGCAATGCGGGCACTGACGCATCACCGCACCAAGCTGGCACTGCCCCTGCTTGTTCCTCTGGCAATCCCCCCGCTTACAGCCAGAACTGCCATTTCGAAGTGACTGTGCATTGAGGGGCATGACGCACAGCTTCACCAGACCAGAAGCCTCCGCAGCACATTCCCAAACTCAAATTAGAAAATGTTTGACACTCGACATGGGCAACATATCATAAAGCAGTTGCTAACTGACACTTAGTTAAAGCAGCTGCTTAAGGATTAAGCAACAAATACAATACCATAAAACATATGAAGCATATTAGTAGCCACGCATACTGTATGTGGTGCCATTCATTTTGCTCATTAAATTTGCCCCGCACATTCCAACCCCCCATTTATGAAAATATGATTTATACAAATACTGTACTTCTCACATCGAGGAGCATTCTCCCAACTGGCCACAGAAAATCCCCAGATAACTCAGGCCTGGCTTTCAAGTGTCCCATAATTAACTACTTTCCGCTTACATTCTGATTTGAATCTTTTAAGCTGTGGCAGTAAATAAAGCTGAAGATTTTTTTTTTTTTCAAAATGTACCTCATGGGTGCAACTTAAAGGGGAATATTTAATCACAGCTGTCTGAACGAAAGGATCATATTCTTTTAAGTGTTAAAGGACTCCTGCTAATGAGGGTCCCCGCAGAATGGGCTTTTCATGATTTGTTTTATTTGCGTTATGTCTTCTTGGATTGGGCCAGTGATCAGGTCATTTGCAAACCATGATGTTTTTACAGAAGGCACTTCATGCAAAATGATTCTTTGGCTGCAATGGTCAGCATATCATTTACTGATCTTGTGTTCTGTTTGTCATGTTCATTGTAGATTATGGGTACTGCAATTTTTAGATAATCATGAACGTCCTGAGTATTTTTGGAGTTTCTGAGTTCTGTAGTTCGCATACTGTAGTTCACTGATGTTCTAGATTTTGCTGCTGTTATTTATTGGCACTGTATTTAAAGGGAAATTCTGTAGCTTGGTGGCACTGTATTTTAATGTGACTATAGTTTCTGGCACAGCAGTTCACGGTTGCTGTAACTTGATGGGTAATGTAGGTCATTGGTTACTGTAGCGTCATGGTTGTGAAAGCATGGTTGTGTAACAGAAATTGTGGTATAGTAAACAGTAAAAGTGTTAACTTCAGGCTTATTATAAGTGCAAATGTGTGTAAGTTTCCACTGTATATGTGTGTTCTGACACCCAGAGTGCCAGCAACACATTGAAAACCCCTGTACCATAGCTGACATATTAATTAACCCACTGCCTGGCTGTCATTTGGGAATAAAAAATCGTGCAGTGCACAAATTACTTTTTATTTACGTGTCTGACAGGACGGGTAATAGGCATCATGTCACCTCATCATGGGTCAACTTCTGTTAGACTGGAGGAGGTTGCGACAAGTCGAAGAAGATGCAAAATTAATGAGGGCGTCAAAGTCGAGCCACAGGGGGACGAGGCATCATAAAAGAAGCGAAAATTAGGATAAATAAGCTTTGTGCTAATACCTCATCTAAGGAGCTTCGGTCCAAGCGGGAGACGTCTTTTGTCAAAACCTTCAGTAATCGCCTTCGACCTTCAATGTCACTTTTGGCAAAGAAGTCCTATTTCTGTTCTATAGTCCTGGAAAAGGAAAATGAACTGAAAGTTACTGAAATGAATAGGCTGATTATGGCTGTGTGTGCCTGGCCTCTCTTTGCATTACATTTTTTTTCATGCATTTATAATTCATTTAGACTTTTGTAGAGAATATAGGCTGTAAAAGGTTTGGGCAATAATGTAGGTTAAATATATCATAATTATATCATACATAGCGAAATGGTCTATGTTGTTATTATTGAGAGAAATTATATGCAGGCCAAATGACTATAGTCTGCAATCAGAATTCCAGTCTTTATTGAGGTTCAGTCCTGGACCTTGTGCAGCGCACTGGAGATCCTCTACATTAAGGATTGGGTTAAACACATTTATGGACATTTATGGTTAAACACATTTATGATCTTATGTAAAGGACTACAGACATGGCTTTTTCTAATGTACTGTCACAAAGTTTGACCTCTATATGTGTCTTTTTGTGTACAGGTTGGCTTAAAAATGGGGAAAGACGCTTATTGTCAGACAGTTTTCCATACTATAACCAAAGGGTCAAAGCCTGTTAGAAATTAACAAAAGGTTGGATGCCCTTGTCCTGGTTTCAACTTCTCAAACCTTTCTTAGATTTAAAGGTGTGTAACACATTAAACTGGCAAATATCCCCAGAAAAACATTTTCATGTTTAAACTGATTTTATTTGAAACCATAAAATTGGCCTACAAAATGTGCTTGACATACTGTCTACCACGTTCAAATGTTAATCATTTCCTTCTATTCCAAAACAGCTGTATAAATGCTAGCTCAAGCATTACCATTTCGGTTTTTATCATGGACAGCATTCTGTAGCGTCACAAACTAAACATGCTGCTATGTTGTTGACATATAAAACCATATTTAATTTTACAATAGGTGTTTTCTTACTTTTGAGACATCCTTTTAGACATGTCTGTGGACATCTGACTTTTTCTGCCGTTGGTGTAATTATATCAAATATATTTTTTAGCACTGTTAAATTTACTTTCATGTGTTATTCCATTGTAGTAGCCTTGTAACATCTGTATGTGTTTTCTTGTTTTGAAGGGAACATGACAAAGATCCTCAGCTGTTCTTTGAAACCTTACTCAAGCTTAAAGAAAGGCAAATAAGCTTTGAAGTATCAGTCCTTGGGGAAACATTTACCGATGTGCCAGGTATGTCCTGGATCATTAAGATTATTGTGATGCTGAGACAGTTCTATAAATATTGAGTTCTATTCCAATAATAACCCAAAAGGGACATATGAATAAATTTGAATTGAAGCAAGTATGTTGGTCCCTATGCAGTAAGTTGGGTCTACATTGCATCCTGCTCCTGGTTTTATAAACACCGGATCCAAATAATAGCAACCAATTTGTTAAAAGTTCAAGGATCATCCATTAGTCTACTACAACCTAAAGTGTTTTTATTGGCAAAACAAACTTCCATTAGTAGATGATTATGCTTTAATGTCTTTTGGACAGACTTGGATATTTATAGTGTTTTATTAAGGTAATTTATACACACACAGCAACTTACAGGAATCACAATCTCTTATATTGATAACTAAACTTTTATAGTAGCAGAAACCGTTATGGGGGTGGAAAAGGCACCATAAATGCTACTCATATTTTGTGCTAACATTTACGATTGCTTGGAAGGCAATCATGCTGAAACTGTTTTAATCCATTTTGATTTCACTAATAGGATCACTATTGATTATTTTTGCCCTTTCTCATTTTAGATGTCCCGAAGCTATGACTATCTCATGTGTATTTCATTTGTTAACAA
>JAFMOD010000298.1:135578-181199 GCA_019802435.1 Corydoras maculifer | reverse complement strand
TATATATATATATATATATATATATATATATATATATATATATATATATATATATATATATATATATATACAGGAGATAGTAAGTTGTACAACAGGCATCATTGTGGAAAAAAATATTTCAGTTTTTATTGACATTTTAACAAAAAGTGGCATGTCCAAAATTATTCATACCCTTTGCAAACGGTCACAGTCTATGGAAAAATCCAAAGTTCTATACCATTCCAAATAGTCCAAGCTGTTTTAAAGCATCCTAATTACCTTGATTCATTGGGAACAGCTGTTTTAATCAACTCAACAGGTGAAAAACAGCAGCTCTCTACAGTTGGTTTGTGGACAGTCATGGCTAAGACAAAGAAGCTCACGAAGAACCTGCGGCTGTGCATTGTGGCCACTCACAAGTCAGGAAATAGCTATAAGGCCCCATATCAAAATGTTTTTAAGTTCTAGTGGCTACAGTGCAAAGCATTATTAAAAAATAGAGTTCCGCACTGTGGGAAAATCTCAGAAGATGTGGTCGGAAGCCAAAAGTGACACCTGTGCTGGCCAGGAGGATAGTGAGAGAGGTGAAGAAAAATCCAAGGATCACCACCAATCCTGGTGAATCTGAAATCTGCTGGTGGCAAAATCTCAAGGCAGACAGTCCAACCGACACTGCACACTGCTGGGTTCCATGGACGCAGACCAAGGAGGACGCCACTTCTTCAGAAAAGCCACACAAAAGCCTGCTTGAACTTTGCAAATGCTCATCTGGACAAAGAAGAAGACTTCTGGTCTTCTGTTTTATGGTCAGATGAAACAAAAATGTAATTGTTGGGCCACAATGATGTGTCCTTCATTTGGCGTAAAAAAGAAAAAGCCTTCAACCCCAAGAACACCCCACTGTCAAACATGGTGGTGGGAACCTAATGTTTTCAGGCTGTTTTTCAGCAAATGGACCTGGGAACTTGATTGCAGTAAATGGCACCATGTAAAAGTGCAATACATCAAGATTCTCAACAACATCAGGCAGTCCGCAGAGAAAATTGGCCATGGGAACTTGAATCCAATTGAGAATCTGTGGAGGGAGCTAAAGATCAGGGTGATGGAAAAAGACCCTCCAACCTCAAAGAGGTTCACTAAAGATGAATGGGCAATGATACTTTGGAGACATACAAAAAGCTGGTCGGCCATTACAGGAAGCTTTTGATTGCTGTAATAGGCAATAAAGGCTTTTCTATTAATTATTGAAAAGGGTATGAATAATTTTGGACATGCCACTTTTTGTTGAAACGTGAATAAAAGCTGAGAAATATTTTTTTCCACAATAATGATTATCGTATTGTCTTCTGGGAGATACCTGTGTCGTTTCTGGTCAAAAATAAAATTGGTGGTTGAATAAAAGTAAATTTAAGTCAAAATTTGCTAGGAGTATGAATAATTTCAAGCTTGACTAACCACTAAGCCACCATGCCGCATATATAAAGATACACCCAGGACAGGGCGCCAATCCATCGCTGGGAACACACTCCCTCACATAGACACAGTCACAAACACACTCTATATGGGGCAATTCGGAGAATTTAATTGACCTTGATCTATGTTTTTGGACTGTGGGAGGAAACTGGAGAACCTGTAGGAAACCCACTCGGACATGGGGAGAACCTGCTAACCACTAAGCCACTGTGCCACATATAGGCAGGTGTAAAAATATGCTGTAAAATATGAGGACTTCTTCTTCATGCTGAAGCTATTTCTTTATGACATTGGCTGTATGCTTGGGATCATTGTCCTGCTGCAGAATAAATTTTGGGCCAATCATATGCCTCCCTGATGGTACTGCATGATGGATAAGTATCTGCCTGTGTTTCTCAGCATTAAGGATACCATTAATCCTGACCAAATATCCAACTCCATTTACAGATATGCAGCCCCAAACTTGTAAGGACTCTCCACCATGTTTCACTGTTGCCTGTAGACACTCATTATTGTACTTGCTCTCCAACCCTTTGACGAACCAACTGCCTTCTGCAACAGCCAAATATTTCATTGTTCCTATGTTTTCGTGCATAGTGGAGTCGCTTGGCCTTGTTTCCATGTTGAAGGAATGGCTTTTTGACCGCAACTCTTCAATGAAGACCACTTCTGGCCAGATTTAGATGGGAGTACCAGGGTCCCACTGGTTCCTGCCAGTTCTGAGGAGATGGCATGGCTGAACAGATTTCGAAGGGAAAAAAGATTGATGTGTCTTTCATATGCAGCACGAAGTTTCCTTGGCTGACCACTGCATCTATGATCCTCAACAATGCCCATTTCTTTGTGCTTCTTCAAAAGAGCCTGAACAGCACATCTTGAAACCGAAATCTTGCTGATGGAGTATAACTACCTTGTGTCTTGTTACTGTGCTTAGTCTTGCCATGGTGTATGTCCTGTGCCACTGAGAAGATCTTCCACAACCTCAGCCTGGTAGCAGAGTTTGGCTGTTTTTACACAGCTATATCTGGTTCACTTAATGAATGCGTTTTAACCTACTTGTGAAATTGATCATCACTAGCACCTGTTGTCGACCTCTTTGCACCATGTGCAGCAGCATTTGTTGACCCCGCTCTGGCAGTTTACGTGGCCTCCCACTTAATGGCTGAGTTGCTGTCGTTCTTTAACACTTCCATTTTCTTATAATATAGCTGACAGTTGACTGTGCAATATTTAGGAGCAAGGACATTCCACAACTGGATATGTTGCACTGGTGGTATCCTATTACAGATCCATACTGGAATTCACTGAGTTCCTGAGAGCAACCCATTCTTTCACAAATGTTTGTAAAAACAGTCTGCACGCTTAGGTGCTTCATTTTTATACACCCATGGCCATGAAAGTAATTGGAACACCTGATTCTGATCATTTGGACTTGTGAGCAAATACTTTTGGCAGTATTGTATATTTGTGTATATGCCAACCTCCCATTATCACCTCTTCTAAAGACCTCCCAAATGATTTCTTTAGAACTGATATGTAGTCTGGCCTAGGCTCCCTGGGCCCTAAGTTCTAGCAAAGAGTTCAATTGAAAGTGAGGAGCTTTGAAAATCTTTTTTTCATACATTTTCAAAACTGAGGCAGAACCTTCACTCACCTGAACTTTGTGTTTGATGAGTTTAGTAGAAAGTGCCATGGGCCAAGAGAGCAGATGTATGTTTTAAAGAATCCTGCTGAAGTTTGTTTTTATCATGTACATGTGTAAACATCTTTAGATCAAAAGTCAAGTATTTTTAGAAGATTCTGAAATTTTTGAGAAATTCATAAATAACAGAAGTACTGTATTTTGAGACAAAAGCATGATCTCAACCATTCACATTATGAAATACCTGAAATTGTTGTCATACAGCTTTCTCCTGCTTTGTAGGCATTAATTATTACTTTATTCTAATCAATTTAAAAACTAGTCACTATTGTTTGACATTTTCACATTTATTTATAAAGTCTCATTGCACTGTGCTAGTTTATTATTTTGGTATTCATTATGTTTTAGGATATAGTTGCAATCAGAAATATTCAACCCTCTCACCTCCAAAGACATTATAGAGATGTGGATGAAAGACAATGACAATAAATGACAAAAAATCTCATTAAACAACAAACAGTATTTATTAATACACATTTGAGTTATTTTGACAACAGAAGTTGACTTAACTTTGAAGTTCAAATGAAAAATGTAACTCTTTGTACACATGTGCATGTGCACTATTATTATTTAATATTTTGTGGGGCATCCTTTAATTTTTATAACTGCCAACAAACGTTTTTGGTAAGTACTAACAAGCTTCTTACACCTCTCAATTGGAATCTTGGCCCATTCTTCAAATTGCAAAAGCATCTAGTTCAGTGATGTTTGACGGCTTCCGAGTTGCAATCATGGGAAAGACAAAGGAGCTTTCACAAAAGCTGAGAGAGGACATTATTTCATCGCACCTAAAGGGCCTTGGGTATAAGAAGATTTCCAAAAAGGGCCCTTAGCAACTTAGTCAGGACAACTAAGAAAAACCCCATGTGAGTGCAAGACACCTAGAGGATGACCTGATGAAGGCTGGAACAAGTTAAATATGAATAAAAGAGCACTTCATGGCCAGACTCCAAGACGCACTGCACTCTTAACCACAAGGAACATCAAAAGTCGACTAGAACAGGCCAGGAGGAATTTGGATAAGGCTACAGAGTTTGGGAGACAGTTCTATGGACTAATGAAACCAAACCGAACTGTTTGGACATATGGACCAACGGTATCTGGTGTGCGAAAGGCTAGGCTTATGACCAGAAGAATACCATCCCCACAGTCAAGCATGGAGGTGGGTCACTAATGATGTGGGGCTAATTTTCTGCAGCAGGAACTGGCAATCTTGATTGTGTACCTGGCATCATAGATTCTCAGAAATACCAGGGCATTTTAAAGAGGAACGTGATGCCATCCGTTGACAAATTAAACCTTGGCAATCATTGAACCTTCCAGAAAGACATTGATCCCAAGCACACCTCCAAGTCCTGGAGTGGCCTTCTCAGTCCCCAGATCTAAACCCGATTTAAAATCTTTGGTGGGATTTAAAGAAGGCAGTTGCAACACGGAAGCCATCAAACATCACTGAACTAGAGGCTTTTGGACGTGAAGAATGGGCCAAGATTCCAATTGAGAGGTGTAAGAAGCTTGTTAGTACTTACCAAAAACGTTTGTTGGCAGTTATAAAAGCTAAAGGATGCTCCACAAAGTATTAAAGCAGGGGGTTGAATAATATGTGTACAAAGAGTGTACAATGTGTACAGAGTTACATTTTCAGAGTTCATTTGAACTTCAAAGTTAAGTCAACTTCTGTTGTCAAAATAACTCAAATATGTATTAATAAATACTGTTTGTTGTTTAATAATTTTTTTTGTCATTTATTGTCATTGTCTTTCATCCACATCTCCATAATGTCTTCGGAGGTGAGGGGGTTGAATATTTCTGATTGCAACTGTGTGTGTGTATATAAATATATATATATATTATAACTCACTCACTCTTTTAATAGCTTAAAGTGGGATAGTGCTATATACAGAGGTGTCATTTATTATTTGAAAAGGATTATGCATATTCATTTTTTTACAATCATTCAGCTTTTTCATGCCATCAAGTACAAATAAGTGGTACACAATGTAGAGGGAATTCTCACTACTTTTATCTGTCCTCATTGTGGAAATTAGTCTAATGTAATTAATTGTGAGCAGACATCCATCCATGCCCAGTAGCAAAATCAAAGAGGGTCGCCAAAACAGAATGAATGTCTAATTATCCTTGAGATGGAATGCCTGATCCAAATGTGCACACTTGCACATTAATAAAAGCAATATAATCACATTGTATTAGCATCTGGGTGTAGTAATGTAGGACTGCACCTTAATATATTATAGATATAATCGGTTGTTTTTCGAAATACGGAATGTTTATATATATATATATATATATATATATATATATATATATATATATATATATATATATATATATATATATATATATGCATATGACTCTTCTGTGTATGTACATATATATTGTGGTCCTTTACAGGTTGGAAGCAGTTCATTGTGGGTGCTACCCATTGTGTCCAAAATCTCTTGTCTACCCAGAAATATTTCCTAGTAAGTTATTTATTTTTTTCTCTTCCTTTCTCATTTCCTTTTATATAACAACTCACATCCCACTTATTCCACAAATTACAAAGTGTTTTAATAAAATCTGTTAATTATGACTAAGTAATGAGAAATTCATTTGAACATAATCTAGTGTTTTTATATAAATAAAGAACCCCATCCCCAGTTCAATAATGTATATCATAACTCAGCATGGAATCATGTGCATTATTAATGCTGGACTCCACTACTTGCTTTAAGGTTTTTTTTGTGTGTAATAAAATATGTATTTTTTTTCTTCTTTAACTGTAGGTTTATATCTGTATTCAACACCTGAGCAACTTTACAAGAAACTTCAGCGTTTCTGTAAGCATCCACATTTAGTAAGAAAGCATGTTTCCCAGGTAAGTGATTTAAGTTAGATTAGATAGTAAGTTAGATTGTTTTAATTATTTTGAAATTGACAGAATATAATAAGGTTTTACTGACAAACTAAAGAACAGAATAACAATTATCATAGTAATTATATTTTTGTGTGTTTCTTTCAGGTGGATATTAGTAGGTTTTCCTGGGATACATTGGGAGAGGAATATAAACTGCTTCTTACAGAAGGTTCCTTAAGTACTTCATGATGGTTGTACATATATGAACACAATTTTTTAGCTTTTTTATGGAAACTTAATCAGCTGGAACCATTTATGTCCAGATAGTTAACTACCAAGCAAAGAAATAAACAAGGATATTTCGGGGGGATTTAATTTGGGACTTCTCTGTTAAAGACTTTTTACTTTAATTTTTAAGGTGCATGGTTTGCTGGAACCTAGTCCAGTGTCCATTGGATGAAACTCCCTGGATTAGAATTTTAAATTGTACACAAATTATTTATATGGGATCCAAAGTCCCTAGTTTGCCTATTCATCATTGTGAAGTTTTACCAGATCTTTAAAAACATAGTTTTCTGTCAAAATACATGATTTTCATATGTTAAACTACCAATATTTTAAAAGATAAAACTTTAGCTTAGTACAACAAGGTATGTGATTATTAATATGCTTAGAAGTTGAGCTGTAAATAATACACAAAAAATTAAACCTAAACCCTACACATTTCAGGCAGCTAAAATGAAGTGTCTCTTAGAACACAAATGGCCACAAACCTTCATACTCACCACCTCTCCACTAAAAACAACTTTCAGAGTAAACGGCCATTAATGCTGAGTGATTTCACATACGAAGTTTCAAAGTGGAAAGAAAGGAAGAAAAAGAAATAAACAGACTAGAAACCTGCGACCGCTGTCTGTATTTTCCACATAGGCGGTGCCACCTCATGTTCGGTTCATGGCCATTTTTAACTTCTTTGTGCTGAAGCAGAACTGGAATCTGCACTTCCCACTTGGACTGAATGGCGGCCAAGGTTGTGGCCGAAAGCGCTTGTGGGCTCCACCTGGGGGATGCCAGGTTGTGGCATAGTCTTCTGAGGCTCAGAAAAGGTTAATGGGAGGCCTTTGGTGCGATGTGGTTACTTCTAAATGTATTCTTGGAGTTTGCATTCAGAAATGAGCTTCCACATAATTAAGGGGGAACAAAACCTAGGTATTTTAAGGTAGTTGAAAACAGAATTGGGAAAGAAAATAAAGCAAATAGCTGTATCTGTTGACCTTTGTTAAAATGTTTGTAACAAATGCTTTAGTGACTTCATCGCTTAGTTCCCTTTAAAAAAAAATCACATCTGGAGTGTTTTAAAATAATGTAACATAATCCACTATTGCTATTGAGAATTGTACTTGTTATATATGTATTGCTAATTCAGGTGGAGCAGATAGTTGGAATTGCAAAAGATTTGTCTTGTCAGCTGGCCATTTTATGTTTTTAAAATAGAAGGCCATCAGCCTTGATTTTGACTGGATCTAACCAATATCAGGCCTAAACAGGGATTCTTCAATATATCATTGGCATTTCTTTTTCTGTGTTTTAAGATAAATTATTACTTTAAATATATTATTGCACAGCTATCGCCTTAATTACATATGATTCAATTCAAATATCTAAAACTGATTGTATCAGATATCTGCTGTGCAACATTATCTGCGGTACCAGTAGCGGTGGGCCGACCAGAGGTCAGGGACTGATTATACTATTAAGTTTGTACCGCTGCTTTTTTTGGCACTTACCAAATGTCATTCCACATATAAAATACTTAACAGCAACCTCTGTAAAGCACACCACCATTAAACTTTGGTTTACTGGACATTTTCAATTCACTTTTCTAGATGATGTTATTAAAGGAGCCAAAAAGGAGCCAAAACACCAAATTGAACAAATTGTAAAGTAAACGATTTAATCTTCCTTTTCCTTCTACAGAAAAATTATGTATAGGTTTATGATTAGCAGATAAGTCGAAGCTAAAATTTAGCACGCATAGATAAGCAATAAGTTTGTATAACACACCAAAAACAAATAAAAATGGTGAATTTAATTTTGAAAATATATTAATTAATTTATTTGAATAATGGCGGCACGGTGGCTTAGTGGTTAGCACGTTCGCCTCTCAGGGATTCCCGGTTCGAATCCCCATCTGGGTGGAGTTTCCATGTTCTCTCCGTGTCTGCGTGGGTTTCCTTTGGGTTCTCCTGTTTCCTCCCACAGTCCAAAAACATGGATCAAGTCAATTGAGTTCTCCAAATTGCCCCATAGAGAGTGTTTATGTGTGCGTGTCTGTGTGAGTGTGTGTATCTGTGTGAGTGTTTTCCTAGTGATAGATTGGCGCCCTGTCCTGGGTGTGTCTGCTCAGCGCTACAGGACTTAACTGACTCGCGTGATTTTAGACTACCAGAAGTCAAAGATGAAACCCACAAACAGTGGGAACATGCAACATCTACACATTGACTGCAGCCCTAAGAATCAATACAGAAACTACACATTAAATTAAACACATTAAAAAGATTACAATAAGGTGACAATGATACACAATTATTATTGCTGTTCTTGTTCCTCTTGTTCTTGTAACAGAGTAAAAGTGACTAATATGTTTCAGGTTGCAAGCTATATGAAACTTCGTTTATTTAACAGTATTTTGATGATATGACTGATGACTGGTCTACTCCTTCCACCAGTACACAGATTCACCTTTCAGTGCTTAAATGTGTTTATCTTGGATATACCCTCTGTTATTGTTTACAGGGCAAAGTATTAAGGTTTTAATTTAGAAAATTGCTTTTTTGCTTCCTGCTTTTTAATCAAGTTGAATACTTATAAAATGCAAAATGCCCCAGGTTAAACTGAAAAGGTGTTGACTGTTGGTTGGGTATGTTTAAGGGGCAATTTACACTGGTTTATCAGCACAAAACACTGGCATTAATTTCACGCACCAGTAGTGAGCCTTCCTCTGTTCGCCTGTAGTTGTAAACCTAAAGAAATTAAAAACTAAATTTATTTAAGGAATAAATACTTTTGCTATGTGTGTGCTGAAGGAAAAAAGAATGTCAAAAAAAACTTTGCTGAGGCTTGATTTGTGCACAAAAAAAGATTTTTATTCATGATATATTCAACTATTGATTTGGTTATAATATTCTGGGTAACTTGTCTGTCTGCTAGGTTAAGTAGCATATTTGCTTTTGGTATTCCAAAACCTGTTACATAACGTAACTTGTGGAATATGTATGCATGTGCATTATTTGCTGATTCATATCGTTTTTTATTTATTTTTATTTGGCCTCCCAGTTTAAAGGGCTTAACATGTACATTTCTTAAAATATTCTTGCTTTTATGGTTTTTGACTATATAGAGCCAAATATGTTAATTAAATAATTACCAGTAAATTGAATGACTCAAATTAAAAAAAAATTCAAGCTCTAGAACTATAACCCATACCACAAAGCCACTCCATATTAAGTAGGGTAATAACCTGACAAACAACTAGGGGCACCCTGGCTAAATAAGATAATATAAGTACTACCACTTTCAGGAATTTTAGAAAATTATGTTCTTGTAGATTTGTCATGACAGTTTTGAGAAGAACCTTTTTAGTTCTTGCTTCTAGTTGTAGTTTCTTAGTGTCTTAAATATTTGATTTTATACATTTATTGAGGTAGAGTGGTTTGGGATCATGTCAGGGTTAGGGAATGGGATGCCAAAACCTTGATTCAGTGTATCTTTGATAATGCCTATGGTTTAGGGGTTTTATAATTGGATGTTCAACAGGATCATAACCCCCAGGTGGACCTGTGGGTTAGCTTATTTTGTTTACAGCAACTGAGTGATGGATAAAAACGAATCACCCTTCATAAAATAAAATCCAAACTGAAGTAAAACGATACCAGATATAAACATAGTTAATTTTGAGTGTCCTTGTTTGAACTTGAATCAGTTGACTTGAAAAGCACCAATAGTTCCACTTTGTCATTAGCTTACTAGTTGCTATGGAAAATACTGCACAGACAGTTCTTCTGTACTCAGTTTACCAAAGTATTGCAATAAACAAATCAGTTTTAAAACTCATAACTATATTTAACTACATTTCTAGTTTTAATAAGAAATACATAAATGATATCCTTAAAAATATGAAAAAAATTGCCTTAAAATGTTAGGAAGAATCAGGAGCTAATGCTAACAGTGCCAGCGTTCCTAATGTAAAAACAAGATTGAGGGAGAGAGCTGTCCTTGTGTGACACAGTCATATGCTATCAATATGCTGCCATGTACTCTTGGAGCGCTCACTCCCTTTTAATGGGGCCTGGTGGTTAGAACATGGCAAGCAGTTCACAAGGACAGAGCATTGTTATGCTTTCATTTACTTTTTCTGGGGTCTTTTTTTGCTTTCAGTTTTTTTCAAGCTTACAAAGAAACTCATTTCCATGAAGTTTTGCCAAGAGAGCTGGGAAAAACAAAATGTGTGTATGATGGGGTGGGGTGGGGGGTTTGGGTGGAAGTTCTCCAAAGTGCAGTGGTTCTCCATGTTTAGTGTTACCGAAGCACCCTATGTACATATGTGAATAATGGTCACAAAAGTAAGCCATAATTGAATTAGCCTTGTGGAAGTAATTATTGTACAAGTGCTAGAGTATCAGTAATGCATCTTTAGTTGTTTTCTTCCTTTTTCTGACTTTTAGTTCATTTTAATCTACAAATATATTTTAGTATGTTCATTTATTTTAGAAGTGACATTTTTAACATTATTGCCCAATCTCAGCAACAATGGATTTTGAGATGAACCAGGTTCTAAATTGGATGCCCATCCTCCTCTGTGTGGCACTAAACAACAAATAATTTAAACAAATTTTATGTATAGATTTCAAATAACTTATGCAATTCTTATGTAAGTAAAATATACGCGTCAACAGTTGGTAAAAGTCAATTGTACATTAGTAATTGATAATTTAATAGTACTTTTGAGAGAATTTTTTTTTTATTTTCAGAATTATTATACAAGTGAAGAGTATCATTATATTCTGGAACTCGAGTGTAACCAGAGTGTAATGGTACTCTCCACTTGTAGAACAATTCTTAGTGCCATTTGCTTTAACTTTAACTTTAAGACACTGTTTGGATTTGTCTGTCCCAGCTACTATAAAAAAGTATTTAAATATCAGATCTCAAAGTACATAGATTCCAGAGATCTGACTTGGTCACTTAAGAACATTTACCTTAATATCTTTTAGCTTCTAGGTGTTTTAATAATCTATGTTTTATTTTTTGATGCTATTATTGTTCTTGCATATTTTGACACTATCTTAAAAAAAAATCTTCACAATGGAACAAAAAGTGAGAACATAAAAACTGTATTGTCATTGCATTTTTTAAATTTTAAGTATTTTATTTTATTAAATATTTAATATTTATATGGTGAGGATGATTTGGAGAAGTAAATTCTTTACTGTTAAGTATTAGCTGCTCTCAATAATCCTCAACATGTGTGTTCTACTTTTAATTACTTTTAAAAATGGCATTCGCATCACTTACTCTTAAGTCTAGAACCTTTTTAGCTCAAACTTGCATGCTTAAATGTCTGGTTTGTGTTGCCCATCCCCCTTGTGATGTGAACCCCTTCACTGTTACTTGCCTCAATGCCAAAATATGAAGCGTCTGATTTAGAGCACTGGCTCTCCATGTAATTACAGACTCTGTCTTATCTCTGGGACAGAATAAGAAACATTCCCGTTCAGTGTCACAGTGTTGGCTTGTGCAGAGGGAATAAAAAAAAGACACTGCTGTTGGCGAACCGCAGAGGACTTTTGGCAGTTTGATTAGAAACCGATGTCATTGTGGTCATTGCATTCTTGCTGAAGCAGTCCTGTAGATAGATGGCAGTATGTTTTCAAAACCATAGAATAGTACTAATTTACAAAAATGGTTATTTAGTAAAACATAAGGTGATGAGGATAGTACCTTGCTTTACCTAGCTATTAATGTTAAAGCAGATTAGAAGAGAACATGTACATTAGTATAAACATTTTATAGCTTCCACACACTAAATAAATGATTAAAAAGAATGTCAATGAGGTGAAGGGAAAAATATTTTTATTTGACAATAAGAAATGCTGACAGGTTAATACATTACCCACTGTAACGTTCTCAAATATTATGTAAAATGTATATGCAGAATAAGATTACCTTTATTTACAGTTAGCATTTGATTAAAAGTAATCCATATTACATTTGAGATTATTATAGGTTATAGAGACATTTTAAAGAAAAGTACAAAAAAAAAAACAATTTGCTTCATTATATTGAAGCAATTGAGACCCCCCTGAACTGTCCTTGTGGAATCTTTACGAGATGAAGAGGATTGTATTTTTAGTTACTTGGGCTCTGGTCCAAAGATCTCTACACATTCAATAAGCATAAATTCTATTATTTGATTTTGGTACAACATGTTAACAGCCATGTTCCCTGCATCCAACTCAGGCCACATCAGTGTTGGTCCAAAAACAATGCTGATGCCTTGACTTGACATGAGGTTTTGCCGTGACTTTGATAATACTCTGCAAGGAGAAATAAGAGAAAGTGTTTTTAAAAGAATATACCAAATGTGAAAATTTTCGTAGAGTGTTGAACATAAGAGTCCCTGATGTTGTACAGTTATATTTATATTGTTTGCTGAAAAAAATGACAGTATTTTTAAAATTAATTTAATTATTAATTTTTTTGTATCTTTAGTACAACCTTGATACTTGAAGTTTAAGCTGATTCGATAATACTTAATATAAACATTGCCATCTTAATATAAACATTGTTATTGCCGTCTCAGCACTAAGCTTTTAAATCTTATGAGCAAATTTGCAGATGGAAGAGGTCTATCGCTCCATGCACCTGTACAACTCCGCTTTGAAATAATGTAAAACTGTGTGAGTGTCATATGCTTGAACACAATATGTGGTAGCTCGGTGGTAAGGTTATTGGGCTCTCAATCAGAAGGTTGTGGGTTCAAATCCCAGGTCTACTACATTTATTAATGTGGGTCCTCTTTAATGTGGGACCCTTAATGTGAGACCCTTAGCCCTCATTGTTTTAGTGATGCTGTATCAACCCTGTGTCTTGAGTTCAACCAATATAGAATACTTGTAGTTCTTTTTGGATAAAAGTGTCTGCCAAATGTAAATCTAAAGTACAATAATAAAAACTGGAAGCTTCAAGCACAGAAAAGTTTTATTTTTTATTATTTTTTAATTGTTTCACTTTTTTTCTTTTTTTTCTTCTTTATTAATTCACAAATTGAAATACAATACAAACAGCTGGCTAAAGACTCTGTGGTTGATGCCACGTTCCTGTTGCTTCTGTGAGCTTTATTCATGCTGTAGGATTATTACTTCTTTAAGGGCTAACACATGCGTCATCTGAAACACCAGTTCTCAGTAGCTTAAGTGAATTAAGCTGTATCATATAAGACAGTGCTGTTTTACTAAACATATGTCCTACTCATGATTAGGTCATATGTTGGTTGTATGATGATGATTTGCATTAGTTCTGATAATGACATATATTAGTTACCACTAATAAACAATCACTTATTTTTGCTGTTCATCAATATTTTGAATCCACAAACATGTCATTTTTGTTTGGTCTGAAATATGGCCTAGAAACACATGAGCAAGCACAATAGATGGAACTGAAGTACTGCATTTAATTAAGGTTTTCTTCTGTTGAACATTCAAAATTTACGTTAATTGTAAAAAGAACGTAATCATTCTGGTGCAGCTTTCTAAACAGATTTGATCTTCAGCTGCTTTCTGTTCAGGCTCATACACATTTCACATTGTGGAACGCTGATACATTCTTCATTCATTTAAGCCTAAAAGCCTTTCTGAAATAACCTCCCTGTTAGACTGGGATAGAATATACTAAGGAAAAATTATGAAATTTTGTTTACTAGCATGTTTTATGAGATGAGAATACCCACACAGGCTGTGACCTGAGCTAAGGTTAAGTTATTTAGTGTTCAGTATGACAGCACTAACCACTGAGTAACCATGGAGACCTTACAATCTGAAAATAATAGCATCAATAATAAAATTAAGGTTCTAATAACCACTAATTACATTTGCAAACTATGTTTATCTTTAATTGTAACTGTCTGTAATGTGAAACAGCAGGTAGTTGCTCAGTTTACCAATCTCACATACATGTAAACAAGCATACCACTAAATTTGTTTGCTTTGTGTTCATTTTTTTTATGTACAAGAAAATAATTTATACAATTAAGTTGCATATAAATAAAAAATTAAGTTTGATCATTAAGTTAACATACCACTACTCAGTTTAATGCACAGCTACTTTTAATTTGCTGAATATACTTTACATTAGGTCATTATATAGCAGACACTTGTGTGGTACATCAAAGTAACATTTTATGAATGGCAGGACCCCAGGATTCTCAGCAAAACATTATCAAACCTGTCACACTGTTTTCGTCAGCTTGCGCTGGAGATACTATTGCTATATAGATATGTTTTGAATTTGAATTTAAATGTTGATTTCAGTGATAAAAATATATTGTAGCAATCATTATTGGAACCAAGCAGAACAAACCACATTCCTTAATTTCATTAAATTGTAAATGATGTTTAGTACCTGAAAACTAATGTTGTGGCTTAATGCTGGTACATGAAGTTTAGGTGTGTATTCATATACCATTGGGATCTATTTAATTGAAGTAACATAACCCAAAAGGCTAGTCGAAGTACTCACAATAATCCACTCTTTAATGTGCATAATTTAACCTCACCATTTCGTTTTCCCTGTACATCACATCCAGACACTCGTCCTGCCACCAGCATTTTAACCTAATTAGCAGACCGTGATGTAAGGATCTCTGCTGCCATTGCTAATGGTCTGCTAATGATCTTTAAAAGGGAGCGACTTCATTTCCGAAAGTGATTTTTTAAAAGCTTTATTATAAAGCCCTTTCCTATTCTCATATTGTAACCTTTTTTTGTTTCCAAATTATTTAATTATGCTATTTGTGCACCGTTGTCACCATTGTCTCCACCTCAATTTACTGTCACATTATATACAGTATGTGTACTTTTTTAATTACATCAGTCATAAATATTTTTTTTATAAAGAACAACACAACAAGCATAAGATATGTGAATAAAGGATTTGGGTTTGTAAAAGCATTACCAGTAAAAGCATTACTGCAAAACAAATATTTGTTGTCGTATATTCTACCATTTAATTTATTTCTTGCAAATCATGTGTACAGAAAAATGCACATAACCTAGCATACAAGTTATTTCAAGCTTTAAGCTATGTTTAGCCTGACTAGAGTTGATTGCACTACGCTCAGTCAAATCTGACAAATCATTGATATCCTTCACTGACACTGACTACTTAGGATGCCAGTGGTTATTAATTAGCATCTCGTTTGCAAGCTTGACATGAAATGGAGGAAGCCACACAATTGCCCCTGTCTTTTCCCTCCTAGGAAGCTCTTCCTAATTGGGTCAGCCTCATTTGGTCCTTAAGGAGGGAACTAATAATAAATTGATGGTGAATTAGAAGCAGGCCATAGACATGAATTCGAGATTATAACTGTAGAATCTTAATTTTCTTATAAGAAAAGATTAGCCAGGAATGTGGTGCCATGCTATGTGTTGATTTTAGTTGAAATCATATAAATTCTGCACAAATTTCAGTTCTGTAAACGTTTGACAATTGTTTGTGTCATCTATGCAAAAATCTTTTCTTTTTTTTTTTCTGTTTGAGTGTTCACAGCTGGGATACATTATCATGCTTGGATTTTTTTTTTGTTTCAAATTCAGTTAAATTGCCTTGTTTTGCACACAAGCTGCCTTTAAATATTATATTATCCTAAATATTATCTGTATATCCATTTATAAATAAATTAGAGACGAAAAGCAGTAGGACTAACACCATAATTATATTCAGCTCCTTTGCTCTGAAGAAACCAAGCAATTAAGGAAGTGCATCGTCATCATGTGCATTTTCTGTGATTTTGTGGGCTATTTACTTGCACTTTTATGCTTTTCTTTGATGTATCAGACACAGATGAAGTTTTTTGCCATTCTGGATCAACTAAGAAAAGAAAGCCACTCCAGGTTTATCTAGTATAAAAATGAACCTTGCATTATTGCTAAAAAGCCAAAACCTACCGTCTTTTAAATCACAGGCAAATGGGAAATATGAGTGGCGGTGACAAAAACACCCACAAGAAGAGACGTAAATGGCATGCCTGAGCAAATGTATGCTTAAAAAAACTGGTTGCCTTGACCACATCATCACAATGACAAAGTACACAACTGCTTTATTGAACACAGGCCCCAATGGGCCAGAGATGGAGAACATTGGTTCCACACGGGCATACCACACACCCACAACAAAGGGCGCTCAACTTCATGAGGCTCTTCACCACTGCTCAAATGACCCAAGCCAAGACAAAATAAAGCCCACAAGCATGGCTGCAAGGGACTGTGGGCCAGTTTTAACTTCAACATACCTGCTTTGTCAAAGAAATAAATAGGGGTTGGGGGGTAAAGAACCTAATAAAATGCTATGTCCTTTCTTTTGGTTTGCAGGTAACTTAATCCCTTGAACTATAGCATACCCAAAGTGAAGTAACTGTTACTTAGATTGGTAAATCCTGATTTGTAGATTAAGATGTCTGTTATTGTTTGTGTGTGTGCACTTATTGTATTTATGTGTTTGTAAAGTTGGTACACACCCACCAAGAAAAATGAAAACGTGTCCTGAGGAGGCTCATTACTAAGAATGCTTTAAGATACACTGAATGTTACAACAGTGGTTAATGTGCCATGCTTGTAACTAATCATGTATACTGTAGTGTACATAAATGATAGCGAAATGCAAAGAGAACATATTGCCTAGTTTTGTATAACCACACATTCTTTGTGCTTGCTCAAGTTGTTTTGAGAGTCCTAGTAGCAAAAGGGAAAAAAAGGCAAAGGGGAAGTATAAAAGTTCCAAAGTGAGAGTTTGTATGAACCACATCAGTCGTACTGGGTGTGGCCCCACGAATTCGGAGGCCCTGCGTTCCCCATGTACACTAATGCTTGTCGACTGAGGAGAATGGACGACTAAGGAGAAAGAACAGACTTTGTGGCACTGCAGGGATTTCCAGCGCCACCACAAGTCCCACTATAACAGCTATTCAGTCAGCAAAATAAAAGTTCAATGAATTATCTAAGGACGCCTTTCAAAGGATTAAGGGTTATGCTTTTTGTGTGTGTGCCTCATCTATTACAGTGCTGTTGTGGAATGTAAATGACTCTATGCTGATTTGTTCTTGCGCTGTTCATTAACACGAGGTGAATTTGGCTGCAGTTGGCCTGACACTAACTGGACACATTTTGAGCTGTGATCATGTGGATTGCAGGAGAAGTGTTTTGTCGTATTTGACTCTCATTAGTATGTTTCTGTTTTTTTCAGTCTCCGTATGCCCATTAAAAACACTTTTAGGGCAGTTTATAGGGTAGCTTACAAATTATTCTTTTTTTAATCACCTCCACTGTGTAAACAGTGCATTCACTATGTAAAGCAGAAAACATTTGCTTACTGGCTCAACTACATTAGAGCTCTGTTATTGGAGGACATGGCATATGCAACCCAACAAACTTTAGCACTGGAGCCAAAGGGCATGTTCCACTGGGAGATGCTGAAGGCGGGGGAGGCTCATCAATCTGAAATGAGTCCTCTGGCCCTCCTGTGCAGGGTGGTAAATGTGCAGAAGGGTAAAGTGGGATAGAACACCCCTCCTGGGAGATGGAGACAAGCCATATGGCCTACTGACTGTGCCAGATTTGTTGCATGGACAGGGATATATATATATATATATATATATATATATATATATATATATATATATATATATATATATATATATATATATATATAAAACGTATGTGTTTGTGTATGTGTGTATATATATATATATATATATATATATATATATATATATATATATGTGTGTGTGTGTGTATATGCTCAAGACTATATATGCTCTAACCTGGGCTTTGCCACTTATCACATTACATGATTATAAATGATATATTATTATTTATATAATAATTAGTTTAATTGTAAAATAACCAACCTCTGTAGGTGATGGAACAACAGTTTCATGGTGTTGTAGTTGGCTTTAGGAAGCTGATGAGCTAGTTTCTTTAGTGCTTGCACCTTCTCTTTGTGTTCCTTTGATTCTATTAAGAAAGAAAAGCAGGGTCAAGTTAGATATTTTTTCAATTGTAAAATGTAATACAGGACCGGTCCTGTCAGGCTTTTCCTTTTTATTTGTCTACCACCAGAGGGAGCATATTGTCTCACAGTACTGTACTGCACATGAAGTACAAGTACCATATAGAATATTTTTAAAAAAGTATGATGTGGTTTATTTTGATAGAACAAGGTAATTGTGGGATCAAGTTCAAAGTAGAATGGGGCATGTGCTAAAATGCTTTTAAGACCTGTTTTAAACCATCAACCTTTTTGCAGAAATAAATTGATATAAATGACCGTAAATCAAAACTGTAAGTAATAACAGTGTGAAATAAAATAAAACCCTTAAACAACCGATATGTCAGGAATTTGCAATTTTATAGGGACACTCATAGCAGCACCCTGCTGCAGATTGTCAAGTTTTTGGCAAAAAAATCATTTCCTGATCCTTTCTTAACAACTCTAAAGTGATTAGGTAATGGCACATGAGAGCATTGAGCTTTTTAAGCTTTCTCTGGTAATTCTAGCAGAGAAAAGTTCATCTTCTGACCTTGTTGGTAATGTATATAATTACTGATCTTTAAGCAAACTCTCAAATAATGCCAGGCATCAAAGCATTCAAACCTATTTATGACATGACATTACATCTTCTGCAACTTGAAAAACTTTTTAGAACCAATTTGTAAATACATTACCAAACAGTTAAACATGCTATACCATGAGCCATTAGATTCAATTATTGTGGATAGTGTAATGACATACTACACCTATTCCAGCATCAGTTTTACACATAGGCCATTTGATCCCTCAGCAGATGTTTTAGAACAGCTTTTTATTGATGAGTAGCAACACCTGCGTGAGTTTCTGTGTTGGTCTGCGTGTTTGTATATGGGCATGCAGGGCTCCTTATGGAAACCTGCACCACATTATTAACATTACCTACACCTTTTCTGCAACAACGTTTAAGGCAGGAACACTGGAAACAATGTGTTCTATTTAAAATACTGTGCAAGCCTAAAGATAATTCATCTATAATAATAATGATAATAATCTGTTAATCTTTTTTGTAAGACATATTTCCTGTATAGTGGCACTTTGTACTAATAAAGTTACAGAGTTGTTGTACAGAGTGCTGCAATCTAGAAATGTTTAACCTACTTTTGACCCTGTTGAATAATGGAAGCCTCACAAACTTATTTAGGTGGTGGACAACTTTTTAAAATACCTGTGCAAAACTGGCTTTTATAATCTTCAGAAATGTTTTTTATTGGATACCAGTGTTGTCACTGTAATCATCCTACCACTGTATTATTTATCACTGCTTGATTATCAACAACCGAATTAAATGAACAGGTGATCCCATATGTGGCCACTTTTCCCTGATGGCTGAAGCTGGTGGTCCAACAAATGGCATATAACAGATATTCTAAATGCTTAGAGCTCTGGTAAAATTCAATTAAATATAGACAAAGACAAATAATATAGATGTATAGATTCAATATAGACTAAAACATATAAATTCCATTTTAAACTGTGCTATTGACAGTGTGAGACCAGTGTGCTAGCAAGCTAAATGTTTCTCTTCAATAACTTAACCACTGATATTGGGTTGACATAGCAGCTGACATTTTTGAAAGAAAAAAAAATTACTCCCTTATAGACAAAATTGCACTATATCCAGATTATTTCAAATTGTCCTAAAAATATTTATTCTCACATTAAATACTAATGTATCACTTTTTTCATATTTTATAAAATCAATAACCAATTAAAGGCCATGTATTTCTGAATAGAAGTGGGGTACACAGATTTGTTGCATGATTGTATTTCATATATACCAAAAAATTGTATGAAAACTTATGTATACCAGCACTGTCCAGTCACATGGAGACGAGCTGGCAATAACTACCAGTCTACTGTACGGCCCAGGATGCCCCCTGGGCACTAATGGAGCAGATGTCTGCGTGTATTCACCGTGCTGGCACGACCATGGTTAGCAGATGCCCTTGTCAGATGCCAGCTTTTCCAATTGAGTACAGACAGAACAAGCACTACGACTGAGAGCAGCTATTACCCGCTGTTAAAGGTGGCACAGTAATGCAAAGTTCTAATATACAGAAAGGATATCATAAACCATGAGTGTGATTCAATCAGAAGATTACGAATAACTATTATTACTACTTATTACTATTGTGATAATGAAACTATATAATGTTGAGAGGCTGCGTTTTATAATAATATTCCTAATGAATTACATTTTTATTTTAATTGTGTCAATTCAATTTTTGTTACTGCTTTTACCCTACTGGGAGACTTTATACATGGTTTTGGCTTAGGACAGTATATGGCAGGCGGCCTGTAAAATATTTAATCTAGTCATTATTGCTGGCATTATTGCTGTCATTAATTACTTTGCCTTTGGTGGTGAGCATATTGGAGAGGGTCTTGCGTTCTGCATTGTGGACAGATGGCATGGTCAGTGTCATTAATATATAACAACTTTAAATGCCTGAATCTACACCTTTGTGCACTGTTGCACCATGGAAATCATTAAGCTGTGTTAGGTCATCTGATAAATATTGCAGTTCTGTATTCAGTATAATAAGGCAGAACAGCAGTTATCGTTTTTTTTTTTCTAATGCATGTAAAATCAAGCTTTGAAATAAGAAATGTAACTTATTGACTCACTTCCCTTGTTCACACTTTTTTTTTTTTTTAGCAAATATTAAAATTAGAAATATGGCAGTAAATAATGAAACAAAATTATATTAAATTAATTAATGGCAGATATTTTTCACATGTGGTTAACAGTTCAGCTTTGTAGGATGAAGGTCTAGCTTTATTTATTTTTTCTTAACTGTTTGCTGTTTATTTACTAGGATAATGTGACTTTTTACTAAGGCAATATTTATCATCCTGAAAATATGATGTCCTCAAGCCAACTTTCAATGTATACAAGTTCTCAAGGTTTTAATCTTTGCTCTTTCCTGATTCCTCGCGTTCGCCTCGCAGCGCTAGGGATTCCCAGTTCGAATCCCCATCTGGGTGGAGTTTCCATGTTCTCCCCGTGTCCGCGTGGGTATCCTCCAGGTTCTCCGGTTTCTTCCCACAGTCCAAAAACATGGATCAAGTCAATTGTGTTTTCCAAATTGCCCCATATAGAGTATGTTTGTGTGCGTGTCTGTGTGAGTGTGTGCCCAGCGATAGATTGGTGCCCTGTTCTGGGTGTATCGGCCCAGCGCCCGAGGCGTCTCCCCCGACCCTAATAGAGGATGAAGCGGAAGATAATGGATGGATAGAACAGAAATAAGGTAACTGACTTCAAATCTTGTGTATATTTCATTAATATGACACAAGACTAAATGTCAATGTGGATTCATGGCTTAAAGTAATCTTCATACAGTTATCATTTATATTATGAATATTATGTTGTTTCTCCTTTGCCCCTCCTCAACTTTGTTTTTTTTTTGTTTTCAATGTTTTTGCAGCAGCCGTTCATACTTCTTCATTTTGCAACATTGTGTGAGTTCATGATTTCCCCTGTAATTCAGTCCACTGGTCTAAGTTTTATATTTCATTATGTCTGTAATTTGAACAAAATCGCTAAAATGTTTAAATATATATTTATTGAGCAAGCACATCAATGAATTCTATATGAGAAACATTTCAGCATTGTTCTTTTGTATGGTACACTAGTAAATGTAAATAAATCCATGTTCGGTTCTAAGCAACTGCAAGATATTACTTCCTCCATATACAAAAGAAGGCCCTACTTTTCTTAAATATGACACATCTTTGGGCTTTTGTCTACTGACTTTCTTAAGCCCTGTCAAGGCAAATATTAGCACACTGCAAATAGTCCTGCAGGTTATGATTAAGATTTTAAATGTATCCCAATTGAATGCTTTGCTTTATGAATAACAAAGTCTCTGCAGCGCGGCCTCTGTAATATATTAAACATGAAAAACTCCTTGATGAAATATAGAGACTGGGAAGCATTTTATGCATTTGAAAGTCTTTCTGCATGCCAGCTTTGCATGCCAATGAGTCCAGCCAGAGAAATTAGGCAGGCTTCATAGAAGGCATCAGGTTTTGAGGCTCGTGGGTTGAAGTCTTTGCACGAGGAGCAAAAATCAGAATAATTGTTTTGTGTACTTGCAGTGTAATGGCTCATATAGGGAGCTATAGATTATAGATGCGAACGAAGGCTGTTTTAACATTCAACACAAGTAGTGAGATGGTCTCACACTGGCAATCAGCACAAATTCATCACAGAGCCGTATGGAGTCATGCTCTGTGATGTTTTCAAATCTACTTGCAGTGAGAAAGCGAACATAGAATAAAAAGAACTTGAGAGTAGACATCCACACTTTAGTCAGATTCTCTCTGCGTCAACTCGAAGAACAAAACCTCAATTTGTCAGTGAGCACGCCTTTGCTGGGAACAACAAGGCATGCTTGTGTACAAGACAGGTGGTGGGACAATGTCGCTAAGACACCAGGCAAGATGAATAATAGATTTTGGCCCACTGTGAGCCAAGAGCTGCTTGCTTGCCAACCTTTGCACTCCAAATCAGAATGAGGGAATGGAAAATTAGACTATTTACCTGAGGAAAGGAAACTGGCATTTTTTAAGGTCAGAAGTGTATCCAGCAAGAAAGATAAAGTAAAATTTTAATTCAGGTCAATGTATAGACATGTAATAAGATATATTGTCTTGAAATATGATAATGCTATATGTTAAAAAAAAAAAAGTACTGGAGAAGAACTACGACACCCTATTTATATTGCAATGTGCTTTTTAGCAGCATTTCTAATGGAACCAAATTTGCTCCAATACTTCACCCAAAGACATTTTGCTAATGCCATCTTTTTAAAGGGCAGTCACTGGAAGGAGTTAGACAATATTTACTGCCAGTTTCACATTCATTTTTTTTTTGCCAGGTGTAACAAACATAATCCCCCAGATATATAATTTACCTTAAGACATTTCTTAGGAAAGCGAGTCAGAGAAAGCCAGACATGAGGAGGACATGCAGACTTTACACATAAAGGACCCTTGTTTGCCCTAACTGGGAATCAAACTCAATATTTTTTTACACTCAGGTAATAGTATGAAATTGCTTGATGCTTTTTAAATCATTAGTTTAATGCATTTATGTGTGAATTACTCCCACAACAGGGATGAATGTGTACACGTTCTGCTTTTGAAAATAAGCTCCATTTATCACCACCGAGTTTGTTGCAGGTTGAGTTAATTTACCTCCCGCTATGAAGAGCCCCTTGTGCTATATTAATTAGTTGACTAAACATTTAACCGAAAGCAATAACACACATCTATTCATTTAAAGGATGGAAGAGGTTTGTTTGGAAAGATTCTGTTTAGCAGGAAACATTTCATTGAGTATTCGTTCTTGCCATAAATAAGTTTATGTGGCATTTTATACTGCTAAACTTTTTAATTTTTTATATATTGTCCTGATGGAGAATAGATCACACAATGTCCTCCTTAATTAAATAATTTGATTATTAATAATGGCTTATTTTATTCTGTTATGTCATAACAGTTTTCAAACAAGCGGCCAAAAAACACTTTGTCCTGTAGTACTAAAGTCCTTTGATATAGAAAAATTGTCACTATAGAGTACTTAAAATGTCAATGCCATCTATGATATAAATTGCCCAAGAGTAACAGCATGGCGTCACTTGGCCTTGCATGGGTAGTCTGGGAACCATGTGACGTTAAAGCTTGGTCTGATGACAGTTTCATTCTGCCTTGCTGTCTTTGGCTTTGCCCTCTGGCCCAAGAACTTCCCCTACTCTCCAAACAAGAGATCAGAACCATAGAACCAGGCAGCCTGTCAAAGAGCGCCCCCGTTAGGCTGATGATTGTGCCTGAGTATTTGTGAGGGATGGTTTCAGTTTACCCAGGTGTAGCCCAGACTTAAGTTTTCGAAATTAAGTGTTCTGAGAAATGTCAAATCATAAAAACACAGCTATTGATTGTTGTCTTTTAACTGACTTTTAAAGATGGACACATGGTAAAATGCACCAAAGAATTTCTTCTAAGTGTTTTGACTCAAACAAAATTCCTGCTTTATAGGCATATTTAGATGGATGCCAAATACATAGTTGCATGCATTTAGCAAATTCCACAATGATGACCACCTCTCACAAGCCTGACCATTCAAAAGAATCTAGAGTTACTTACTTATGGCCTCCACAAAATGGTTGAAAAAACGAAAAGGAAACAGTGGCTCTGGCAGCTCACGGAAGAACATCTTCAGAGCGCCAGTGATGACATGGATGTCCTCCCATTGGCTGTCTTCCAAATTCAGCTCCTCCTCTAGGGAAAGAGAAACAAATGGATGGAGGGGGCAACGAACAATTTAAATTTAGTTTTTTTTGATAATCAGTTGAAAAATCATAAAATATGATTTTTTTTTTTCTTTTTGTGAATGGAACATATGTCTTGAGATGCTGCTTATTGTTGTTTTTACATATAACATATTTATGTTATGTAAGAACAAATATTTAGAATTAGGGCTAAAATATGAAGAAAGTCCTTGAAAAGAAAAATAATGTAGTACTAGAAGATATTGTAAAATGTAATGCATCTAAGTGTTATAAAAAATATATAATTTTTTATAAAAAAAAAACTTATTAGTTGTAAAATTACAAAAAAAAAAACAGTGTACCTCGGTCAACTATGAAGCGCAGTTTCTGAATAGTGGCCAGATTGCCACTAACCCTGTAGATCCCATCAGCATCAAGTCCTAAGACAACAGGTTAAAGTCACTTATTATGTTCGTCAAATAACAAAAAAAAAGGTTTTTTGTTTTGTTTTGTTTTTTTCCCCGCGCCTTTATATGCTATGTCACGTACCTCGTTTTTCAACTTCTTTGACGCACATCTGGACAAACCTGGGCACTGTCGTTCTTTCACGCTCACACAAAGTCAACATGTTGCAGCCAAAAACACAATCTACAAAATTTAATTTATTTAATTAGGATTCATTTGCATTAAACTTTAAAGTCAGTGGATATTTGTGAAATGAAAAGGCATCTTTAAAAATTTCCTTTGGTTGGCTACATTTTTTTTTTTCTTTAAAAAGTCAGATTTGTACATCCCATAGTCCTGTGACACAGTTCTATCATACTGTGACCGTCAATATGGAGTTACTCACAGTCTATTAACTTCCTCATCATTTGGCGTTTGAACTAATACTCGGCCAGCACTCCCTCAGGCTTATGGAACATCAAAGATGGCCTGCTCTCATTTGAGCACTCAGGAGGCAAGGGAGGGGGTGGAGTAGATGCGCTAAATGCATAAATGACTGCGAGCAAGCCACCTTTGCATACACAATCCTATTCACGCTGATAGTGGGAAACTACATGAAGGCAGGATATTTTATTAAATGAATTACCCTTGAATAACACGATTCAGATTAGAAAGCAACAGAAGACTAATTTGGAAAGGGATCTAGTGCTAACAAGCTTGCCCTGGAGTGACTTGGCCTTGGTGCTTCCACCTGCTTATTTCCTTATTCGTGACTACTTTTATTTATTTTATTTAAGTGCTCATGTCTTTGATCTTTTCTCCTTTCGATGAGTGTTCATGCACAATGGAGAAAATCAACAACATGATCATTAACTTTTTTTAAACATCATTAAGAATTCTAAGTATGCTCATGAGTATGCTTTACACTCAAACCTATGTGCATAATTATATATTCTTTTTTTATTCTTTTAATTCTATTTTAATATATGTTATATACAAGCTAATTTAATGTGGGGAGTTTTAACCAAACATAATTTGATAAAATGAATTAAGATAGGGTGGCTTAGTGGTTAGCACGTTCGCCTCTCAGCGCTAGGGTTTCCCGGTTCGAATCCCCATCTGGATGGAGTTTCCATGTTCTCCCGGTGTCTGCGTGTGTTTCCTCCGGGTTCTCCGGTTTCCTCCCACAGTCCAAAAACATGGATCAAGTCAATTGAATTCTCAAATATAGTGTGTGTCTGAGTGATGGAGTGTGTGCCCAGCGATGGATTGGCGCCCTGTCCTTGGTCTATCTGCCCAGTGCCCGAGATGTTCTCTCCTGGATGGGCATGGGGAACCCCACCGCGACCCTAATAGAGTATAAAGCAGGAGAGAATGAATGAATGAATGAATTAATATATAATGAGTAGAACTGTGTAGATACTGTAATCCAGCAGTCTCTAACATGATCAATATCAGTGGAGAAAATGTGCTTACATAATTAAGCATGTGCTGTTTTTAATATCAGAGCTGTGTTCTTAAATACAAGAGTATTAGTTTTCACTTTACTTAACTCAAACAAAATGGGAGAAAACTTGAATAATTTTTGAACAATTGTGACAAAAAACAAAATTCAATTGTAGGGGGGGGGGGGGGGGGGGGGGGGGGGGGGGGGGGGGGGGGGGGGGGGGGGGGGGGGGGGGGGGGGGGGGGGGGGGGGGGGGGGGGGGGGGGGGGGGGGGATATATATATATATATATATATATATATATATATATATATATATATATATATATATATATATATATATAGTTATGCAAACCAAATCTAGTTAGACAAATTAGTAAATATTAAGAGTATTTTATCTACAAAAGGACAGATATTATAAAAAAAAAACTTAGGCAAAAGCTTGAAAATGTTAGTATTTTAATTACAACAGCACTGTGGTGGATTCGTTTTAAGGTATTGATACCTGTGACTGGTTCATAGTACCAGTTGTCACTACTGACTTTGACTTTTAAGCATAGTTTAGTTGCTTAATCACTCAATCTGAATGAGATTATTGTTTAATGGAATAAATCTATAAATAAATTGAGCCAAACTAAACACTACCAAGCCAACCTTATTATTATTATTATTATTATTATTATTTTACTGTTGTTTTTGTTGCTCTTATTTATCTTTTTTGGACATTATCTCCTTTCACTTATGTGGTACTTACTGAGAGAACGTCTATTTTCAGATTTAGGCTCTTTGGATTTGGTTCCCCTGACGAGGCACTCTGTGCTATTGGATCGCTGTAATGTTACTTTTCCACCACCTGGTACTGCTTGTGCACTAGTCTGTAAAAAAAAAAAAAAATAATAATATACAATATATATTATTAATATATATAATAAATATATACATATATAATATATATAATAAATATATACATATACATACATACACACATAATATATAGATAGATAGATAGATAGATAGATAGATAGATAGATAGATAGATAGATAGATAGATAGATAGATAGATAGATAGATAGATAGATAATGTTTAATTTTGATTTTTCTTAACAAATACAGTGCTGCTTGTCAGTGATTGCAATAAAAATCTTTTTCTGGACTAAGGACAAATCACAAATTATTTTTGTTTATAATAAGTTTGTATCAGCAATACAACTTACCAATCTACATGCTGTTTTCTGAATGACATCATGCCATTTACTAATTGTTGAATAGTCGTCTGATTGTAAAAGGAAGTCTTCTCCAAACCTGGTTGATATCTATTGATAGCAGCAAATGTTTATTCAAATCATTAACACTCTGTTTCTCTAACAGTGAGACAAAGCTTTTCTAAATTTTACTTAAGTCCTGATAAATTTAGGGATGACAGTACTACCCACTGTGCAACCATACAAACTTTTTTGATGAGTAAATTCCAAAATTACAGTCTAATTTAATTTATGGTTAAAACATAAAATTCTGAATGTTTGTTTAGGTGTAGCACTTATTTAATTGTTACAGCATAATCTTTTGGTATTAACAGAATCTTTGGAAAAGCACTATATTGACTACTGCTCAACTGTTTTAAAAATAATGTCAGTATGTAATGTCAAATAGTGGTACTTGAATATATTGATATCAGAATACTCTATTAATCCCTGGGGGGAAATTGCAGAATAAGATTAATTTACTTGGCACACCCAAGTAAGGAATGGATGAAAGGAAGGAACATTATTTTCTATGCTTTCTCTATGATCCCTGACTTGCTGCATTTCTCTCCAAATGTTATAACTATATGTGGCACTGTCATAGACCCTAGATGCTATTTTATCAGGAAGAAAATTAAACTATCAAACACCACAGCAAAGGTCATTTTTGTCACATAGATTTAAAGTTTCTTCATGCGTCTGGTTTAAAGGATTAACAATGAAGACTAATTTTGTATGGTTATTATTCTAAAATATCAAATTATATTACTGGACATATTAACATTTTCATGAATTGTAGTCAGTCTCTTTAGATGTCCTAAGTGCCTGTTGGAAAGAGGCTTTTCTGACTTTGAAAGAAGATGGCAGGGGAATTAACTAAGTCTCTTTGGGGATAGAGAGGATATACATGGAATGGTTTGGGGCACAAACCCTGTCAAAATGGGTTTGTGACTGCAACAGTGTAGACTATCCGAGTGAGCGTGTTTGTTTTGCGGCTCTGCCTGTGAACATTAACAGAACCATCTGTATCTAAATGGATGAAATGTAATATTGTGCATCAGTACACCATGAGTATAGATGAGTACAACCATGAGTATAAGAAACCTATGCCTTAGATGTTTTGTAGTTTTTGAATGATCAGTGTCAGTGCAGACTATGTTATGTTCAATATAAGTTAATTCATTATCTTCCGCTTTATCCTGTATTAGGTTCACGGTGGGGTTCCCCATGCCCACCCAGGTGAGAACGTCTCGGGCGCTGGGCGGATACACCCAGGACAGGGCGCCAATCTATCGCTGGGCACACACTCAAACACAGACATGCACTCTACATGGGGCAATTTGGAGAACTCAATTGACTTGATCCATGTTTTTGGACTGTGGGAGGAAACAGGAGAACCCAGGGGAAACCTACGCGGACACGGGGAGAACATGGAAACTCCACCCAGATGGGGATTCGAACCGGGAATCCCTAGTGCTGAGAAGCGAACGTGCTAACCACTAAGCCACCGTGCCGCCCATTCAATACAAGTTCTTCATTTTAATAGTGATCATTAACCAAGTTTGTACAGGTAAGGTTACATGGCAATAATTCAGCTCTATTAATATTCAGTATTCTATGATGCATGTGATTCTGTTTAATAAAAAATTTGTTTATAGAACATCAATTATTTAATGTTTCGATTCAGTGAATAAGAATTTCCATCTAGGTCTATGATCCAAGGGATTCATAAACAAATGTGATGGCTTGATGAACTGCATAGTATTTTTTTGGTTAACCTTCCATTTTATTGTTTAGACAGCTACATGATGTACATTTGGGCTTAAAGAAATTTCTCAGAAAGGTAATCCAAACCTATGAAGGTCCAAAAATATTTATTCCTAATGTTTGATTTCTTCAGATTTTTCATTGAAATTCTGTCATATGTATACCTGCAGTAAACTAATATTGTCAATCAGAAGCTTCAGAAGCCATACATTTTTTATTGTTTTTTAATAATTCTGAAAATCTTCAAGCTGTTTAAAGGCACACTCCAAAGTGGTCAGCTTGCTAAAACTATAGTTTGTTGGCATGGAATTCATGGCAGAGCCAAATATGTGTTTTAATGATTTCAAACTAAGTGTATATAAACTTGTGACCAACTTTCATGAGGGTATTAAAGTAAGCTAAACAGAATTGTGTAGTTGGTTTTCATCCTGTTTACCGTTAAACCATTTTAATATTCAGACTCACACTTGGACTTTTCATTAATGTTTAATGAAACAAAGCTGCACAAAAATTAGAATGCTATTTGTGACTTCACATTTGTGTCCCACTGCTGAATTAAACATTAATTTGAATGCTACATAAAGACACAACTTTGAAGCATTTTATATTGCAGGGTTAATTATCTCCAATTTTTCAAATCTGGTGATGTGCCTTAGAAAACTTTTGGCTGCAAAGACAATAAACAAAGCCTGGAAAATGGGGGTGGGGTGGGTGAAGTGTTGTTTTGGTGTCTAATTGTTTTAAAAGACTGCCAATTCATCACAATCAACTAACAAGCTGCAACCCAAAAGATGTCAAGATATTAACTGCTATGTGCATACTTATCATGACTGTAACATAACTCAAAAACATGTGTTGTACACAATGCAGCGATCGTAAAGATATTAAAAATATTCTTAACCCAGTCTCTGTATCATATTATGGCTATATTATATGAAAATCCTCTTCATGAGTCCCTGTTCTTATTAAGTTATATATTACCCATATTAATCACTATTGTATTGTTCAGTTTGTTAATGTGTTTTTATTTTTCTCATATATATATATATAAATAAATAAACTATGCTTGCATTTTCAATATGAACCTTGAATATGCTCAAAATTCACTGCAGTATTGGAGATATTCTTTTTTTCTTTTACTTTTAATTTTCTGTCCATATTCAGTTTTGTGACATGTGACATTACATATGCTATGGAGTCTATTTTTTTTAATCATTTTGCTAGCATTTGTTCAAACTCATAAGACATTAACCTGCTTCGTTGCACAGTTTAATTATTTCATCATGCAGAGCAACATCCTGGAAATCTTTTAAAATTCCAACAGTAATTAGCCATATGTGTTTTATAAGGAGTGTTGTGGCATGTTTAATTTTGAACATATTTTATTTTTAATAAGTGGTTGGTTCTTTTACTGTAAATTAATAAAATCAGAAGACTAATGACATAAATAAAAGCAAAAGGTGGCTTTACAAAATATTGTATCAGGCCAAAAATAAATACCTTAGTATTTTTGTTTTAGGTGTTTTCTCTATTTTTCACAATATGTATTTAACTTTATATTTAATTTATACTGTATAGTTTTATTAAGTTATTTTATCATCTTAGCTTACAATGTGTAAAAGAGTAAAGTTATACCATTTATTTAGTTGAGGCATAATAAGAAATCGGTTGCCTTTTTGTAATAATAGTGGCACATTTGGTTTAATAACAGTGTCCCATGCAATTCTAGACCCTGTATTCTGACATCCATATACAGTTTCTTCTTTCTACATAGTGACTTTAATTAGTATTTATTATTCTTTATTTTAGTTAATATAGCTGTATTGCTTGATCTTGTTTGATGTGTATATGATGCCAAGAATGAAAAGCAATGTCATTTTTTTTCTGACTTCCTATAGGTTCAGATTTCAGTTATTAATTTCTGTTGTTTCCACTTAGGATGAGTGTCGTATGACATTCAGGATGCACATTCAGGATGACATTGCTCTGTTTTCACTGAACTGGATAGTATATCAGGACATAAATCAGGTGTAAAAAGCATATTTAATCTATGTTGTGACATGTCAGATGATCTACCTAAACACATGCATTTACGTTGGAACTAGCCAGTGTGTTTTTTCAGAGCAAAGAAACTTTCCTGTAGGAAACCTGCTGTCCACTCAAGTTCACCTGTTACTGATGTGCATGTGCGAAGATAGGTTAGTGTCTAAAAACTCAAATTTCTGAATATTCTTTAATTTTGCAATAAGATCAGATTTGTCCATTAGGGGAGGGGTGCTAGTTGTATGTCTCTCTGAATTTTTGGAAATGATACTCTAGCTGGACATGCTGGGTTCTTGAATTTAACGTGGTTTTAGATTAATTTTCATTTAGAAGCAAGAGAATGTGTGCTGTTAAAAAAATATTAAAGATTAAATCATTTGACACTTTAATTCTTAGCTTTTTATATTTTTAAATTGTTAAAATTCAAGAATCATTGGGTCTAATACTAAAGCTGAAGACTTGAGAAGTGCCATCAGCCTAATTCTTGAAATTTGAAAGGAATAAATAAATAAATCACTGCCAGTAAAAGTGCTATCTAAAACTTTAGAGCATAAAATGAATTTCTGCTTCACACTGGACAGTTAAAGCTTTATCTGATGCTTATCTAAGATTAAAATTGCTTTTGATTTGATAGAAAATTTTTGTTTTCCTGTAAGCAGACCACATATCCTGATTCACCCTGATCTGACGCACAAATGCTCTGCCACAGTAGAGCCAAATGGGTGTGCCTGTTTTTTTGAACATTAAGTTTGGAATTTAATACTACCATTGTTTAATTGATAATCTTCAAGTGAAAAAAACCCACAATATTACACAAGTATGGGATTACATATAGAATAGGATTTTCAAGGATTACTTTTCAAATTATTTTTGCTAAAGTGCTACTCTTCATCAATAATTGTAATTTTACATATTTTTCATTGCAACAGTTAGACATACCTCACCATTTAAATATATTTTACAGAATTATAAAACAAAGATAATTTTGTATGTAGGATAAAATAATATTTCATAGAAATGATTTATCCACCTAAGGATTTGTTTATTTTATTAATATATTAATACATATTACTTCTTATTTCAACCTGACCTTACTTTTTCATATATTTGGGTGAATATTTTTATTCAAAATCAAATCAAAATCATTCCATTTTGTTCTTATTCATTATATTTCATTATAACACAAATTCCATAAACAGTTATATAGTGTAGCCTTGGAAGCAAACATAATTATAACACTGAAAAAAACTCAGTTACTAAAACTGTCTAGAAACATGAAAAAATTGTAATAACTGCACATAAACTGTATACTTGATGTACAGCAGAAATAATGTTTTAAGTTGCTGAATGACAAAAGTATTTGTAAATAATAAGATGATTACAAAATGTTTGCAGCAGTTTATCTACACCTGTAAAAATACCACACAGGAGGTATATTTTTATTTTTATTAATTTTTTTATTTTTTGTAAGTGGTGAGTCAAAATTTCCTGACCTGAATGACATTTTTACGGCTGGACTTTTCTGTTGTCCAATCAACAACTGCTCCACAGAGGTCTGCGCCTTCTGGTTTATATCCTGGTTTCTGTGGAATAAAAAGGTGTAGTAGACATTGGGAGCAGAAAAGTACCTGCTACCATGGGTAGCATTTATTTATAAAATAAGCATAAAACCAGGAATACACTTTGTTTTGGCCAGAAAAACTAAATCTGAAGAGGAGAGAAATTGTAAAAGAATCTGTCAAGCGTGAAAGGACTTTTTCTGGCACTCAGCAGTGGCCACTTGTGCTGTTATGTTAAAAAAGACAATTCTGTCTGACTTAAATAATCAGTTTGTCAAAGAATGTGTTTGTTCTTTTAAGGCTGATTTCCATGTTTTGATCTGATAAACATTACCAAGTCAGTGTAAATCTAAAATTGCTTTGTGTAAATCTATAATTTGTATCACAAATACCCGGAGTCTCAAAACAGATATCATATCAGTGTATTGTCTAACTCAATCCGCCTTTAGTGCAACTTTTGAATTTATTCACAAAAACAAGCTTATTACCATGTAGGTCTCAACATTAAAACGAAATGTCAGCAATAAAATTTATATGCATTAATAATCTGTAATTGCATAAAATATTCACTACATTTATAAATGCCAAGATATTATAGCTAACTAAAAATTAAGCTTATTTTCATTATTAACTAAAGACATAATATTACTTAATCTAGAAACTAGAAATAAACTAGTAGAAATACTGCCACCAAAATTTTTGTTTAGTTTAGTTAATCCTTATAAGTAACGAGTTTTTAGGGTTTCCAAAGTCTAAGCCCTCCCATCAGCTTGGCTTCAAAAAAATACCAGTCCAAAAAAGTAATAAATAACATCAATGCTTTACAAGACTTTTAATAATTTTTAATTAATTAATAATATATGGTGCATTATTTTAGTGGCATTTTTTAAAATGTAAAATAAATTGCATTTAGCTTTACCAGATTGGCCATGGCTTCCTGTTTGCTGTCTTTGTAAAAATGCAGTTCATTAGTGCCAAGGACAACCCAAGTCGAGGTCCAGTTCTTCCTGCAAAATAAAAAACAACTCAATCATTTATAATGAATAATGATCTCTAAATTGTGTATAACACATCAGTTCTGTGATTATAGGCAACGGTTATGGCAATCTCATGCAGATTTGGTCATCACATTTAGAATACGGCATCAGAAGAAGCAAAATATAATTATGAATAGAATGACATACTTGAGTTTCTTTCCTCCTTCAAAAATCTTGGCTTTGTTTAAATATTCCCCATGCAAAGCAGGTTGAACCTGTGGTAAATACAAATTAAAACACTGGGCATCAATGAGAAAGTCAATATGTACAAACTCATATGATTTTAATTTAACTACAGTAAGTTTTAGTACTCTACAAAAGTTAAAATGCTAGAAAAAAAGCTTTATAGACATGAATTAGACTTTCTGAGTTTCCACTTGTTAAAACTTTTATAAATCAGAGCATTTTTACATTACAAAAAGGTCTCAAGATGTCAATGCATTTATATGTCCATGTATAACTGAATTTATTCTATTGTTTCATAATTTTTATTAAAGAACATGTTTTATATAAAAACAGATAAATAATTTATATGCTCATAGGTAAAATTTACTCTATACAAGTTATGGTGTGGGCTTATGAGGTGGCTTAGTGGTTAGCACATTGCCTCTCAGCACCAAGGATTCCCGGTTTGAATCTCAGAGTTTCCTCTGGGTTCTCCGGTTAACTCCCACAGTTCAAAAACCTGGAGCTTGGTCAATTGGAATTCTCCAAATTACCCCATATAGAGCGTGTTTGTGTGTGCCTGGGTGTATCTGCCCAGCGCCCGAAATGTTCTCCCCTGGATGGGCATGGGGAACCCACCTCACGATGCTAGTAGAGGTTAAAGCGGAAGATAATGGATGGATAGAAGTTATGTTGTTTAAACAAACCTGTTGTCCACTGCCATACTGTGACTGATTTCTTTTATGACGATTGATCTGAAAGATAAAATAAGTTATTGAATAATTAAATATGTAAAATATGTTATGCTTACCGTTCTACATGTTTTGTTATCAGGTAACCCTTAAACTAATGAGTACTATGACACAATTATTTATATTAATCAAAGTATTCATTCGTTTAAATGTCCTCATTGGATTATTTTTCATGTCTAATAAAACATCTTCACCTGTCAACTTGTTTGTACACTTTTACCTCCAGATACACAGGTAATGCTAAAAACAAAAACTGGGCAACAACGAATATATATGCCATAGGCTTTATAATGTTTTGGCGGTATAGACCACTACTGCCCTCTACTGTTAACGGTTCTGTTCACAGTGCAGACTTTAGAGGACAGACGAAGTTTAATCTAATGATTCGTGCTTTATTAATACAGTCATATGCAAAAGTTTGGGCACTCCTATTAATCTTAATCATTTTTAGTTCTAAATATTTGGGTGTTCGCAACAGCCATTTCAGTTTGATATATCTAATAACTGATTGACACAGTAATATTTCAGGATTGAAATGAGATTTATTGTAACAGAATGTAACGGGTGCCTAGGGCACCTGTTCTGTGTTTGTTAAGTTACTTTAATGTCATTTAGTTTGTTTAATTGTCTCTTTCTGTTCATTGGTGGTTTTGTGCACGTGATTGGTTTTCATTTGTATTTATTTCCTTCTTTCCCGGTACTCGGTGCACTTCGTGGTTTTGTTTATGTTCACTCGTCGTACCTGTGTTTTGTGGTGTTACTACACCTTTAATAAAATTCCATTTCACTGCTACCTGTGTGCCTAGCTCCCTTCAGCGCGTTTGAGCGCGACGGCTCTGCGCTTACTATGCGCAGCTGCTTTATTCTCTGGATAGGCGAGTGTAACATCACGAAGTGCCAATTATTTGGAGAGTCCAGAGCCCAGGTAAGCTCATTTTAAATTTTTTCTTTGCGGGGCCGTATAGCGTATAGCCTCGTACTCGCTATGCGCAGCCCGCCGTCCCGGAGCCGTAAGGACGGCTCCGATGTAGTGATGTCGGAGTATTATGACTCCGATGATGAGTTCATGTGGAGGTACGGATATGAAGCGCTCCGTGCTGAGGAGGGCCTCGAGCTGGCCGAGGTGTCCGATGAGGAGGTGGGCGAGTCATAACTGTATGGACATATTGTGCCCATTCGTACCCTCCGCGCTGCGAGGGGGCGGTACCGGAGTTACCGATTGTGTCCATTAATATGGAGGAGTGTGCCGGCAATGGGGTGAATCCGGGGCAGTCTGAGACGGAGATTGCCCTGTTCTTTGGTGTAGCGGTGGGGGTGTACCTTTACTGTGTGCACCACCCAGCATGCGTGCCCGCCGAGGTCCACCCAGCGCACGCCGCCCAGTCCGTTGTCCAGGGGCCGCTCGCCGCCCAGTCCGTTGTCCAGGGGCCGCTCGCCGCCCAGTCCGTTGTCCAGGGCCCGCTCGCCGCCCAGTCCGTTGTCCAGGGCCCTCACGCCGCCCAGTCCGTTGTCCAGGGGCCTCACGCCGCCCAGTCCGTTGTCCAGGGGCCGCACGCCGCCCAGTCCGTTGTCCAGGGGCCGCACGCCGCCCGGCCCGAGGTCGAGGGGCCGCTCGCCGCCCGGCCCGAGGTCCAGGGGCCGCACGTCGCCCAGTCAGTGCACCAGTGGCACCCACCTCGCCACGCAGCCAGAGGGCGTGGCCCACTCCGCACCTGCCGAGGGCATCCACCTCGACATAAAGCCACAGGGCACATCCCACGCCTCATCAGCAGAGGGCATCCACCGAACTGCACAGCCAGAGGACGTGGTTCCCTCCTGATCCGCCGAGGGCGTCCACCTCGACATAAAGCCACGGGGCACATCCCACGCCTCATCCGCAGAGGGCGTCCACCGAACTGCACTGCCAGAGGGCGCTTCCCTCACCTCGTCCGCAGAGGGCGCCCACCGAACTGCATAGCCAGTGGGCTCGAGGAGGGCGGAGGACCCCCCCCCTTCCCCCCCGGGATTTTTATTTTATTTATTTATTTTTTCTCTTGGTCGCGTCCTCCCGTTGCGCTACCGTAGGGGCGGGGGTACTGTAACGGGTGCCTAGGGCACCTGTTCTGTGTTTGTTAATTTACTTTAATTAATGTCATTTAGTTTGTTTAATTGTCTCTTTCTGTTCATTGGTGGTTTTGTGCACGTGATTGTTTTTCATTTGTATTTATTTCCTTCTTTCCCGGTACTCTGTGCACTTCGTGGTTTAGTTTATGTTCACTCGTTGTACCTGTGTTTTGTGGTGTTACTACACCTTTAATAAAATTCCATTTCACTGCTACCTGCGTGCCTGGCTCCCTTCAGCGCGTTTGAGCGCGACGGCTCTGCGCTTCCTATGCGCAGCTGCTTTATTCTCTGGATAGGCGAGTGTAACACAAAAAATGTGCAATATGCATTAAACCAAAATTTGACAGGTGCAAAAGTAATGGTACCTCAACAGAAAAGTGATATTAGTAATTATTAGACATTATTTGGCAAAAATAACAGCCTCTAGTCGCTCCCTGTAGCTTTTAATCAGTTCCTGGATCCTGGATGAAGATATTTTTGACCATTCCTCTTTACAAAACAATTCCTGTTCAGTTAAGTTTGATGGTCGCCGAGCATGGACAGCCTGCTTCAAATCATCCCACAGATGTTCAATGATATTCAGGTCTGGGGACTGGGATGGCCATTCCAGAACATTGTAATTGTTCCTCTGAATAAATGCCTGAGTAGATTTGGAGCGGTGTCTTGGATCATTGTCTTGCTGAAATATTCATCCCCGGCGTAACTTCAACTTCGTCACTGATTCTTGAACATTATTCTCAAGAATCTGCTGATACTGAGTGGAATCCATGCGATCCTTAACTTTAACAATATTCCCGGTGCCGGCATTGGCCACACAGCCCCAAAGCATGATGGAACCTCCACCAAATTTTAAAGTGGGTAGCAAGTGTTTTTCTTGGAATGCTGTGGGTTTTTTTTTTTGATGCCATGCATAACGCCTTTTTGTATGACCAAACAACTCAATATTTGTTTCATCAGTCCACAGGACCTTCTTCCAAAATGAAGCTGGCTTGTCCAAATGTGCTTTTGCATACCTCAGGCGACTCTGTTTGTGGAATGCTTGCAGAAACGGCTTCATTCGCATCACTTTCCCATACAACTTCTCCTTGTGCAAAGTGCGCTGTATTGTTGACCGATGCACAGTCACACCATCTGCAGCAAGGTGATGCTGCAGCTCTTTGGAGGTGGTCTGTGGATTGTCCTTGACTGTTCTCACCATTCTTCTCCTCTGCCTTTCTGATATTTTTCTTGGCCTGCCACTTTTGGACTTAACAAGAACTGTCCCTGTGGTCTTCCATTTTCTTACTATGTTCCTCACAGTGGAAACTGACAGTTTAAATCTCTGAGACAACTTTTTGTATCCTTCCCCTGAACAACTATGTTGAACAATCTTTGTTTTCAGATCATTTGAGAGTTGTTTTGAGGAGCCCATGATGCCACTCTTCAGAAGAGATTCAAATAGGACAACAACTTGAAATTAGCCACCTGAAATACCTTTACTCATGATTGGATACACCTGGCTATGGAGTTCAAAGCTCAATGAGGTTACCAAACAAATTTTGTGCTTCAGTAAGTCAGTAAAAAGTAGTTAGGAGTATTCAAATCAATAAAATGATAAGGGTACCTATACTTTTGCACCTGTCAAATTTTGGTTTAATGCATATTGCACATTTTCTGTTGGTACAATAAACCTCATTTCAATCCTGAAATATTACTGTGTCCATCAGTTATTAGATATGTCAAACTGAAATGGCTGTTGCAAACACCCAAATATTTAGAACTAAAACTGATTAAGATTAATAGGGGTGCCCAAACTTTTGCATATGACTGTACATAAATGTATTTATTTAGCTATCAATTTTGATAGATAAATAACTTTATGTACGTAAATATTTACCTAGCATTTTCAGGTCATCCATAGCAAATCAGATTCTCAGCCAAGGACATGCACTTGTATACAAATGGTGTACTCCGTATAGTGTGTCTTGTTGGAGTACTTTAAATGACTGGTCACTAAACAGTTTCACTTTCAGCCTCATCACATCCTATATTATAGTTCTGCAATTAAGTATTTTCTTAAAGCTAATGACTTTTACATTTTTATTACATCTCCCAGAGATAAATAAATGGGTTTGTAACTATTCATGCGGATTGTGTGTGATTTCTTTAAAATGCATGTCAAAAAATGAATTTACAAATATAGTGCACAAGTGTATTTTCCTATATGTTTCAGTGATTCTCACTACCCAAGTTGAGGCTTTAAAAATATTTAATAAATTTAATAAACTCATAGCATATTTTTTTTCCTCATCTTACATTTTATAACTAAATAGAATTAAGTAATACAAATTTTAACCACTATTATGTATTATAGGCAGATGTTAGTATTCTTATAAGTATAACAGGTTTTGTGCATTTCATATGGACAAAAGGTCAAAGCAAGAATGAGCTTACAGGTTTCTGTGGTGTGTTCTGTTCCGGTATGACCATGGATTTGGTTTGACTAAGACGTTCTCCATTACCACCTGTGGAACTTTTCATTCTCAAGGGTACTGTTCCAGGGGGAGGCAGCACCAGAGCAGGTTGCTTTGATACATTCTGCATGGCACCTTTACTAGAGGAACATAATGTAAAAAAATTTGATTGTTAAGTGTTGCCAAATTTAAAAGCTTTTTAAAAGTAAAAAGACAAATCAGAAAATATAAATGATTGCAAACCAGAGTATGTTTAAATTAAATTTTAATTAATATTAACATTAAATAGCATTTTTATTTTAGATCAGTCTTTGGATCAGGCTTTGTATACATAATTTGGCATTTACATTAGCTTCAGAGCTGTTAAAAGCAAAAGTAAGGCTAATGTATTTAAGCCAAGGTTAAATTTGGTGAATTGTTTGTGATAGATTCATTCATTCATTCATTCATTCATTATCTCCCGCTTATCCTCTATTAGGGTCGCGGTGGGGTTCTCCATGCCCATCCAGGGGAGAACGTCTCGGACGCTGGGCTGATAGACCCAGGACAGGGCGCCAATCCATCGCTGGGCACACACTCACTCACACAGACACACTCTAAATGGGGCAATTTTGAGGATTCAATTAACTTGATCCATGTTTTTGGACTGTGGAAGGAAACCGGAGAACCCGGAGGAAACCCACGCAGACACGGGGAGAACATGGAAACTCCACCCAGATGGGGATTCGAACCGGGAATCCCTAGCGCTGAGAGGCGAACGTGCTAACCACTAAGCCACCGTGCTGCCTGTGATAGATTTGCACAATATATTACATTTTGTCTTCTATTTAATAACTTATATCCCACATTTTACTTGAATCATTTGTTAATGTGTTTTTGCTCCTATAAAGCAATTGTAAAAGCCAAATTTTGCTTGCCTTATAAGGCCTTGTATTGGTTTTGAGGCATCGTCAGTCTAGTCAATTTAACGGTGGTTGATGCATCTTTTATTTGATGGCGTTGCTGGACAGTGCTGTTCTGTGAGGTAGAACTGGCTTGAGGGTCAGAGAGTCTGAGGACCAGCTGATTGAGGGGACTCTGTTTGGGGCTCTGTTCTGGGTTTTGTAGTGCTTTAAATTGTGATGTTTCTTTGGGACTTGACTTTAAGTGCATCCAGAAATGCAGAGATCTTTGTTGTTTATTTATAATTTGTGGAAAATGGCCTAAATCTGCTATGCAGGCGATGGTTAAGATTTTTCTTTGGACTTCAAGGAGCATTCTGCAGAATTCTGCATTATGATGCTGGTTTTTGTTAGGTTTGCACCCAGGGCCCAGTTTTGGCAATAATACTCCAGCAGGTCCAGGTGCTGCTGAAACCCCTGTGTGCCAGGGGACAACAGCACCAGGTCATCTGCGTAGAGCGTAGAGGTTGAATAGTTTAATCACTACCCTCTGCAGCTTAGGAGTTCTGCTTTTAAGTATCTTGCTTTTAATGCTGATAGGGCCTTCTAATTTATAGGGTGATCAAGAAAATGATTGACTTTTATTAAGCAAAACTGAATTGAATCTTCATTTTCTTGGAGGGTTATGTTTGTATGTTTTTTTTTTTTTATTGGGGCTAATTGTTTGTATTGTTTTAGGCTTTCGCAGTATTTATGTCTCAGGTCTGAATCGTCAGGTTTTCTGTGTTTTAGGTTTGATATTGTTCTTAGTTCATTTTGGAAAGGTCTACATTCATGATCAAACCATTTTTCTTTCCCTAAATGTTTTGTTTTACCTTTTTTTTGTTGGAGGTCAGCCATATTAGATGTTTTTTGGAAAATATTGTTGATTTCTTTCACATTACGGTTAACATTGTTTTTGTTTTTTTCTGAAGGTTGTGTTGTTAAAGTGATTTTGTTGGCTATTTCAGGTGAATTTAGTGACTTTGTGAATATTTTGTGGCTGTTCTGGGCCTATCTTTATGTCTTGTGACGCAGGTACAATTCACTGGGCTCTGCTGTTGTCTTATTGTGTGTGTGTGTGTGTGTGTATATATATATATATATATATATATATATATATATATATATATATATATTATGACATTAAGGGGTGGTAGATAGTTTAAAGCTAAAATTAAAGTCAAGCGCAACTTTATGCAACTTTATTTTTAATCATGTTATAACACCACAGTGGTTATCATTTAATATACTTATAAATCATGACTAAAATTACTAAACTATATTTTAGTTTAGAAAACAAATCTACGTAATATTGTTTTTAATGCTTGCTTTTTGTGACTCGTCATTTCTCAAAGATTGCAGTAGCCAGACTCATGTATAATTAATATATTTTACTTTTACATCCTTGGCAAAGCCTTTCTTTAATTTTATTTCAGAACTGTTTTCACAGCTTCTTGGTCATAATATACCAACATTTGTAGCCTCATGACACTAGTGACCCTTTTCATTATGCCAACAACAGCTGGCATTTTTAACATTTTTGCAAACATTTTTTTCTCTTGATGTGAACACAAACAACTGTGTTAAGACTAGCAGGAAGGCCAAACATTAAAAAAAAAGTAAACCTGTGAAGTTTGAAAATAATTTGACGACTTCTGTTGCTTATTAATTAAAATAATAAATACAGAAACAGAACATATTACGTAAATAACATTTTTGTAGCACTTTTTGCAATATAACATTGTCGCAGCTTAACAGGCATTCGGGGTTGTAACAAGTACTAAACCATAACACTTCAAGTCATCAAAGCTTTGATTGTCACATGGTACAATATACAGTCAAGTCTATAGTGTTTAAAGGACATGCAAGATGTCCTTTTTGTCTTGTGTGTAACATAAAAATTCAGGTTCCTCAAAAAGTCTTGCATTTCATTGCAACGTCAACCGTTTACGCCATAGAATTTTGATGACACAACATGCAAGACATTTTCCTATTTTTGTTTTTGATAAACATTAGAACTTAAACAGTTATTCCTGTTCAAATTGCATAATTAATAAGAGGGGACCATGCAAACACAATTAACACAATAAAATTTGGGTTATTATTATATTTATATATATATATATATATATATATATATATATATATATATATATATATATATATTTTTTTTTTTTAACCATAAGTCTTTTTTTCTTCAAATGCACAGTTACTGCTCTCATATAATTTCTTCTACATGCTTAAGCATATAGTAGGGTCATAGGGGATGTTCCCCATGCCCATCTAGGGGGGAATACAGGGCGTCAATCCATTTGTTGGGTACACTTGCACTCACAAAGACAAACACTATTTAGGGGCAATTTATGGTAGTCAATTTACCATTAATCCTTGTTTTTGGACTGTGGGAGGAAACCAGAGAACCCGGAAAAAACCCACAGAAAGACCATGGAAACTCCACACAAATTGGGATTCGGAATTGTATCCCCAGCACTGAGATGCAGCCGTGCTAACCACTAATCCACTGCTGCCCACAGTTACTGTTTATGTATAATTTAACATACTGGAAAACTTTAACCTGCATAAAAACAAGAGCACTTTTAACATTTTAGTTTTAGTTTTTTCAAAATTACATTCAACAAGAAATTGAAATATTTGCAGGTGTTTATAATTGTGTTCCATATATAGAATGTTTGTTTTATTAAAAATAAATCAACAAAACACTTATTATTTAAGCTTTTTGCAATACTTAAACTTTTTGTTATTGCCAAGTTTAAAAATAAGAAGGAAAAGAAAATAAAAGTAAACACATATATAAACAGTTACAGGACCATATGAGAAATTGGTGCACAAGTATTACACAATAGTATTTTTACTTTTTGACATATAATAAACTTTTCTTAACATTGTGCATAAGACAGTATGCAAACAACTAATTGCAATTTTTGAATGTGCACTGGGGGTATAGTTATGCTGGAACAAAAATGGGTCTTCTGTCTCCGCAAACTGTTCTCATGAATTTGAGCACACAGTTATCCAAAATTTATCCAAAAAAAATCTTAATTCTACGGTCATGAGATGTGCAGCGTCTGAAATTGTCTTTGTCTGCCTTTTGCCCATGAAAATGTTAAAGCACCCTCTACCCAAAAAGCACTTTAAAGTTTAAAAGTTACATCAGTTTTTCTGCATATTTTAATGTCACATGTCATTAGTCTTTTTGTTAAGACTGATCTCAGGTTTGGATTCATTATTTTCATGATATGTAATCTAATTATGGTTTTATTTATGGTGAAAGATGTTCTGATCGATTATGGTAGTGTTCTTTCCAGATGAATACCTAGACCATAACACATCAAGCATGCATCAAAACCCGATACCATTAATACTTGAGTTTGAGTGAAAACTTACAGACAAGACCTGATAAGTTTTTTTTTTTATCATAATATAAAATGTAAAACAGAGCAAATTAGAAAAGAATTGTAAATTAGTTGTAATTTACTAAGCGTAATTCCCTGTCTCAACTGTATATTTTGTTTTGTTCAGTACTCCTTAGTAAGTAAAAGCATGGTTGTGAAAGTGTTTCCATTTTAGGCATGAACAACCTCTACCCTTTTCACCCTTACAGCACGGCCCATTCCTGCCATTACGTTTCATGGTAACGTTTTACTGTGCAAAATAACAGGAAATAAATAAATCACATGAAGAAATGACAGCGGAAACGAAGTGCCAACCAGTGCAAAATATTTCTATTTAAATAGGAATTGTAAACACTTTATAAAAATCTACCCAATTTGCACAGAATGATTTTAAAACATTTCTGATTTCTAGTTAAGCTTTAATTTACTGACATGCAAAACCTTATCACTGGTCATATTAATAGTATGATATTAAATATTGTAACAATAATGTGCGTGCATCATATAGAATGACACAGGGTTTTCATATATTTTGAACCGCACATTTGTTTTAAAAGTAATTTCCAGGACTTTATCTTATTTGCTGAGTTAATATTTAATGATTAACATTTATAACATTTTACGCTTGGACAAAAGACTGCACTTAATTAAATCTTTATTGCAACTTGTCTATCCATCAAGCTATCAGACACATTGCAGGTTTTTCCATCCACCATCGATCACTTGATAGTCACTGAAAATGATAAAGAAACAATATTAATCATTCTTACCTGGTCATCTAATATTGTTTTCGCAATGTTGTCTAGTTAATCCAAAGTTACTGATGGAGGGAGAGTGAAAGAACAAGAACAGTGTGAGAATCATTTAGAGGAAGTACGGTTGGCTCACGTGGTTGATGCAAACTTTTTACTGCCTGTAAGTTTCAGTGTAGACATGGTGCTCACCACTTCCTGAGGCCTTTACCAATATTATGCTCATTCAACATGGTTCAACACATAGTTTAAACTCATGACTTAAAATTAGCATGTATTTATACTTATACCATGTACTACAACTTAAGTATTACAACGCTTAAAACCATTTGAAGAAAAGCTGGAATTAGTTACAGTATAAAATAACTTTATATAAAAATATGCATAGTATAGGCTTATTTCCTTTTTTTCATCACCATTGCAACTATTTACACATAGCTACTGTGTATGGAACCAAAGCACCCAGGTATAAAGAAAGTATAAATATAAAATTAACATTTTTAAAAAATGGCTTTCTCAGAAAGACAGATGTGACACACTATGATTTGTGCCATAATTATGAACATCTGAAAGCTTATGCATGTTGCACCCCACACCCCCAAACAACCAGTGTGCGGTTCTCAACAACTTACAAAAACAGTTAACATCATGTGATACATACAGTGGGTTGCAAAAGTATTCATACCCCTTGAACTTTTCCATATTTTGTCACATTACAACCACAAACATAAATATATTTCACTGGAATTTAATGTGAAAGACCAACACAAAGTGGTATACAATTGTGAAGTGGAATGAAAGTTATACATGAATCAACAATTTTTTTACAAATAAAAAACTGAAAAGTGCGATGTGCAAAATTATTCAGCCC
>JAFMOD010000298.1:73008-135475 GCA_019802435.1 Corydoras maculifer | reverse complement strand
GGTTGCACTCAGGGAAAAGGGGGCTGAATAATTTTGCACATCGCACTTTTCAGTTTTTTATTTGTAAAAAAATTGTTGATTCATGTATAACTTTCATTCCACTTCACAATTGTATACCACTTTGTGTTGGTCTTTCACATTAAATTCCAGTGAAATATATTTATGTTTGTGGTTGTAATGTGACAAAATATGGAAAAGTTCAAGGGGTATGAATACTTTTGCAACCCACTGTATGTAAACTTAAACCCAACCAACATTAAGAAACACTGTAGGAAATAATCTTAACGTTATTGCCTCAGGCTCTTAATGTTTACGGGTTTTTTTGGATCCTACTACAGCAGCTCAGTACAACTGAGGTTACAAAGTGCAATCTTGTTTTTTTTATTTTGTTGTCAACAGAGGGTATGTGTTTGGGGTTGAGATCCATGCAATTTTATTTTTAGAGACTTATAAATAAATAAACAGTGTCTAAAATTTTGGAAGTACTTTAGAACAATCTATGTATCGCAAAAAATATGACCCATTACATTAAGTAAACAAGTCAAAAAAAGTAGATAAAGAATATATAAATAAAAACAATTAATACAAAACACAAACACACACACACATTTAATATATAAGAAAATGGGTTAATATTTTATGTGAATTAAAAATGTGTGAACTTTTATTAATGAGCCTTTAACAAGAAGGTAAAAATAAAATAAAATGTTTTGAGTCATTGAAATGAAAATCAAATGTAAATGGGCTCTAATAAACAATATTTTATAGCTACATGGTTGTCAAGGGTAATTCTCAGTTAGAAAAAAACACATTGTTGTAATAAGCTCAATATAAATATTGTTGAATTGGCTTATTGTGAATCCACAGTCAAAAAATGATAAAAAAAAATCAAAAGTAAAGCTAATATTAGGTAAACTACAATTGCTTTCCATCTGCATTTTGATTAAGATAACATAGATGTATATTCACAACTCTGGATTAAATTGTTGTGTGTGATATTATATTATTATTTCAGATAAAGCTTAAACCTAACTGAAGATGCAGGTTACAGTGATTTTTGATTATGCAATATGATTCAGTATGTGAAGTGTGAATTTTCAAACTAGAAATACGTATTCTGTTTTTTTTTTATATATATATTTTTTTCTCTCTGTGCAGTTCCAGATAAAATTCATATTCATGGAGTATAAAATATCTTAGCATGCACCTTCAACCAGCTTGCATCTTGCTACAGGAAGCAGCATCCAAGACTGACTAGAGTGGCCATTATTAGAAAGGCTTCATTTGCATTTTTTTTCTTCCTAATTTACCACTACTATACTTCAGGTTTATATGTATACTTATGTATACTTACGAAAGTTTTTTGCTTTAACAAAAAGTTTAGTAGGTAATGGAAAAAACGAAACCTTGGTGAGCTCAGCTTAAGCAATGTTTTGTAGCTGTGGTTGCTCTATGTAGGAAGTGAGTCAGTCTTTTCAACAGTTGAATAATGCTGATACACTCTTAAATTACTGAAGAACAGGGTGGACATGTTATTTAGATTTTATGTTAAACTTTTAAATATTTCTATATGTTCATGTCTTTTTCTTTGGCTGGAATTCTATTGTTTTAGACTTTTCTATTTCTAGCATTTTTTTTTCAATAGTTTTCTGCAGAAAGAAGCAGGTTTTAAGCACAGGGTCGTACATGTCATTAGTCACAGAGCAGAGTGTTTGCTTTGTTTAAAGCCCGACAGAGGCATGTTGGAAGACCTGAGGTCCAGGCCTCAACATTATAATCTAAATTGTTGTAACCACTGTGCCACTTCCTAAATCTGGTAGAACATTGTCTAGAATTTTCCAGAAGAACAGTAAAACAATTAATTTAACACTGAAAAAGACTACTGTTAATAGTATAACATGCTGCACAATACGAAGTGTACCTTCAGTAGGTTGCTCAAATTCTGGTTACTACAATCAGTCTTATTAGAATAGGTCCAGATGACATGATGTATAAAGTTCATTTTAATGAAAATATAGTGCAAAAATAAATTTAAATGCTTATGGTTTTCTCCAAATGTCACCCGGGCTGTTCTAGAAGCTCTTCTACTGGAGCACACTGAATTTGAAGGGTCACAGCTGTACACCCTCTGTTTGCCAATCAGTCATTGGGGCACAGCTGTGCATACAAAATATGATTTTTAAAAACTGCATAGATCAAGTGATTTAACATTTGGATATTTCTCTGCCATGGTTGAGAAAATGAGGGGGAAAAATAGCATTAAAGAATTTTATTAATTAACTCATTTGTTTGTTTGTTTTTTTAGCACAGCTCATCTTATTATCTTCCACACTAGAGATAAGAGTTGCTAGGAGAAATTTTCAGGAGCTGGGTAGACATACCCAGGACAGGGTGCCAGTCCCTCACTGGCCACACACACACACATTTTTGGGGCAATTTAGAGCAGGCATTTCACCCTGTATCCATGGTTTTAGACTGTGGGAGAAAGCCTAAGAACATAAAGAAAACCCACTTTGATACAGGGAAAACATGGAAAAGATTGGGATTCAAACTGTATCACCAGAGCTAAGAGGTGAATGTGCTAACCACTATGCCACCCTGTTTTTTGCCAGATTCTTGTATAATTAAAAGCAGAGGAAAAGTCTTAATCTTCTAAGTTTTGCATCACCATTTGCTAACATCCACATTTTGTTCATTTGAGCAATGCGATTGGAAGTGGTGTAACCCATACGTGTAACCCATACCCACACACACATTATAAAGGGGCTATTCAGATAGGGGACTTTCTAGCAGACAATTTACCTGGAATCCATGTTTTGACCCTGGATCCCCATCACTTAGAAGCAAACGAGCTAACCACCCATTTTGATTTAGTATCTCCAAATAATTATGCCATCTATTTTACAAAGTGCACCATTTTTTCTGCAGCAAAACAGCCTCATAACATTGTGAATAATGTAGACATTAAAACATTGCTACACGTACACCTCTATTTAACTTAGTCAGTCTGTCAGTAGTTTTTACTGTATTATATTTTTGCTTGTGTTATTTAAGTAGTATGCTTCTCAAGTTACTCATAACTATATGTTTGTTTACATGAAATTTGTGTAGAGAATAAATGTGGTTTTAATAACTTTAACCTAGGTGTATGTAAACCCTGACTTCTTTATATACATTTATTGCTATTTATATATATTATTAAGAGGTACAAAGCATGTTTATACTTATCAGTAGAAACATATAAAATATATCCAATGCATGTTCTGCAGGTGTTATCAGCTATGCATTTGCACTCAACCTAAATTTAATCAAAATACAGATTACTGCACCACTACTGCAGGACTGAGAGCTTACCACCAGATGGAGACAAAGACCTTCGGACTTCTCAGAGGACGTAGTATGGTAAGTCGCCAGATGGAGACAAATACCTTATTAAAGCATTTATATGGCAAGCTAGTCCAGCCATTACATCTGCCGTGTTAGTGGTATAAAAGGTTTTTTTGTACAGTAGGTTGCAGAGGATGCGTTTAGTAAAATAAAAGCCAAATTACGTCCAAACAAAGATATTAGGCAAAAATGGCATTCATGACAAATATTTACTTTTAATTCAACTTTACTTTTAATTGTTAAAACTAATTGGATACTGACTGTGAAATTTGTATGCAGTCCTGCTTAACACAAGAAGTCAGCTTATGAACATGTTTTTATGAACATGTATTTCATAAGAATGTTTTTAAAGCCTAATGCATACATTTGAAGTCAGTATGTTAAATCACAGTATTTTTTTTGTAATGAAGATTATCACATTAGCATGACCACTTTGAAATGCAATGCAAGCTGATGTTTTGGACGCATTTACCAGTAATGTCCTACCTTTTCATACATATTTTTTAGAGCTGGTATTGTTTGTGTGGTGAATGTATCTCAACAAAATAAAAGAAATTATAAAAACGCTAAAATAAACAATGAGAGTAGAAAACAGTCTATATAGATAGATAAGATAGATGGATGGATGGGTGGGTGGTTGAGAGCGACCAAAAGAAAAGAGAAAGATACCTATATGTGTGTGTGTCACAAGGACAAAGAGGTGGTGCGACAGAGGGAGATACATAAACACTGTCTGATTCTATTCTGCCTAAAGCATGTCATTGTTCCTTGCTAATCCTGTGCTTATGAAAAAAACTATGAATAATGTTAAGAGCAAGCTAAATTGCCATTTACTAATAGTGAATCATGAGTTGTGTGTTTGGATTGTCACTCAGGTTAAAATACGATGAAGCGAGAGAGCAAGCAAGGTGAGAGAGAGGTGAAGTGAAGGGGATTTCTTTCTGATGGAGAGGTGAATAGAGGCTATGAGCTGCAAGACAAACAATCCACTACAAGAGGAAAGATCTGGGCAAACAGAAAGAGAGAACTTCCGCTATAACACACACACACACACACACACCTTTAGCCTTTTTGTACTGAATGGTATGCAGGTCCACCTCGCTTTTGTCCTGCAGGCCCCATGTGCTCAGTTCCCATGTCTCAGAAGAGGCTCAACTCTGAACCAGAGGTGTGCTAATCTCACACTGCAGCTCCATGTTGACAGAATTGGGACTCTCTTTGATCTGACAGAGTGATTGAAGGGATGAAAAGCATGAAATGCTGTATTTCAGTACATGTCACCTTCAGTTAAAATGCATTACTTTTGTTGGACTTGTGTGTTAATTCTAGAATTGTAATAATAGTTACCAAACAAATTTAAATGCAATAAGCAAACCCACTAAAATCTGTGCTAACAAGTAAGAATTTTAACTCGGACTGAAGTTTTGCTTTGTCAATTTTCCAGTTATTTCATTCTAAACTATAGAATATTTTTACAAAGTATATTTACTATTATAACTTTCATATTTCTATGATGGACATGGCCACATGGTTTTAATGATCCATGGTAAACACATTGAGACTGTTGCTGCATCAAAAATATAATGCAAACTGCAGCAATATACTATTTTTGCACAAGCAAAATTATCTGAGATGGATAGAAAGACATTGTAATCATGTTCTGTGGTTAGATGAGTCCACATTTTAGCTTGTTTTGGAAAAATAGATATCTGATTTTAGATAACAAAGATGAAAAAGACCATCCAGTTACTAACAAAAAGTGCAGAAAATTGCATCTGGTATGGAACTGCATCATTGTCCCAAAGCACCGCACACATTTACAGACACAAACACAGACATATACTGTATATAACTTCATTTAGTCAGTGTAGGAAGACCTCAATAGGCATAAGTTGTATAATAATGTGCATGTGACAAGACAGCGCTTAAGGAGAGATTATTTGAAAATATAAACTTTGGTTATTTATAATATATAATTATATAAAGTATATAAGTATCTGTACCATAGTTGAGTGTGTGTGTGTATGTGTGAGATGGTTGGATAAGGTAATGGGGAGGGGAGTGCTATTTCAATAGCAGGAAATTGAGCTCATGTTCAATAGAGACATGACTCCGGAGCACGGCGTGAGAAACAGGCGGCACAAAGCTACACACATGCACATGTATACGTCACCCCAATTGCTTGCAGAAGCCTTACAGACTTGTAATTTCCACCCACAATCAGTGTTTGTTCTGAATGCGGTTAAATTATACATCTAATGTTATTTGCATCTTCAAAAACAAGCTGACTGATAAATACTCTTGACTTTTTAAATAGCAAAAAAATATTTTTATTGCTTCCACAGTTCATGCTTGTCTGACTGTTTTAATACCAGATAACTCATCAATCATGCGTTACCACTATGTCATTATCTTGGCAGTACATTGTAGAGATTGGTCTAAATGGGTTTTAATGTTCAGTTTGAATATTTCAATTGTGGTAAGCACCAATCAAAATAATAATAATTTGTTAGTCAGTTCAAAAGGGCATTGTATTTATTAGCAGCTTTTAACCTACTGAATCACCCAGAGGTTATGGGGATTTCTTTTTTGGTTCTTTTAATTATTTACTACGATTGGTGATCAGCAAATAAGCAATAAGTTTCTGCTAATTAATTTACTTTAAACCCAGTGTCTATTCCATGTAATATCTAATCTGGTAAAAGGATTAATATGTTAATAATATTATGTTTTTAATAAATAAAATACATAAAGTAAAATAAATGAACCTTAGAAGCCAAATGGTAATGAGTTAGCTGACTTAGCTCTTTGAATAGTGCTGTATTATTATTTCACATGAGATGACAGGAGGCAGTTTATTTTAACAGTATACAGGCAGTACAGGGTAGAATAGCTTTGCAAGCTAAAATTTATTTGAATACACAGCACAGCTCAGGTTTGAAATGATCCAGATTAAGGCTGTTGTGGAGATACACAATGAGTTTAAAAATAAGGATAACATTTGTGTGTGTTTTATTGCGTGTATCATGTTGTTAGGACCAACACTTGTTTACATGCCTTTTTATCCTCTCCACAAAATAAATCAATTAATTTTTAGGTTTTTAAAGAAAAAGAATAATGCTAGGCTAATCATTGGTCTCAATGAAATCAATGAAAGTCACACAAATACAGATACAAAGATGAATTCTAATCAAAATTTACTTTCATCTGCCATATTGGTCTGATTGTGATATTATATAAATGCTTAATTGACCATCCAGTGATTTTTTTTTTATTAAAGTGGAGTGTAATTTGCCAACTAGGTACAGGGAAATTCCACATGTCACCAGGTCAAACATCCTACCCTTAACCCCTCAGGCGTGACCTGTGAACTCACTTTTTATAAAGCAACACAATCTAGCTCTTTACTTCAGCACTTTTATTTTTTATTGCTTGGTCCTAGATAAGATCAGCCTGCCAAGCAAGAGAGCTTTTTGTGGTTCCGTTTGCTTAAATAACTTTAACAATTAAAATGTAATGAGTTCTCTAATGCACACCACACACTCTCTGATCAAGTCCTATGCCTCAGAATGCAACTGGTGCTTTTCAATATATCTGGGGCTTTGCTACACTGCCAGTCAGCCACTGCAGTGTCTGAATTGTAAGAGTGAATTAGCATGGAACAATAGAGCAGATGTGCATCACTTCAATATATAAACCTGACTGTTCTCTCCATAGATAGACTGTTCCCACACCTGCACTTGGACTTGACTTGGAATATTGCACTACAAGATAATTAATGAAGCTTGCAGTTTGGTGTGTAAGAGTCCACCATAAAAATTGCATTGAGCAAAGTTGAAATAAAACATAAATATTATTATGAATCAACATTAATAGTTTATATGTAAGGAACATGGTCAAGTATAAAATCTGGTTTATGTATCATTATATGACTCTTATCCCCAGATGCTCTATTACAAAAAATTAATACTAATAAAGTAATATGTAACGTTTAATGACTTTGTGTCACTTGAGTTTATTAAAAAAGTTTAATGGATTTTTTTCCTATCAAGGTGGCTTGTTCCTCCTATAAAAAATAAAGCTTAGTATAGAGCTTAATATCATTCTGATAGACTTCACTTTCCTCCTTGCAGTTTAGCAGTACTGATTTTATGAATTCCTTTAAACCTTTTAAAGCATCTGTTACTGGGTATCTTTTTTTTTTAAACATATGCCTCTTAAAGTTTTTTCAAGTTCACCATTAAAAAAAACTTATAAAATATATTTTTTCACCTTTTGCTACTGCCTGTTCACTACCAAAGCACAGTTCAAATCTTTCTGCTTCTGTAATGAACCATGAATGCTCAAAGCATTTCAATCTAGTCTTTTTGAAGTGCTTCTAAGGAAGCATTTGCTAAGCTTCAGTCAGAACCCTATCAAAGTTCAAACTGCTCTAAAATACTAATTTATCTACATAAATACAGCATGAACAAAAATCTTTTTTTTCACCTTTTTTAATGTGATGTCAATGACTTAACAGCATGCATATAAAGGGATTTTTTTGTTTTTTTTCATGAGTAGCAGAAATAGAAATTGATATTTCTACATTTTGTAATTCATGATAAATCATACAGTTTTTATATTATTCATATACTCTGTGAAGCCCCAATGTGACAGTACTACATGTCTGACACAAAAAGCACAAGTTAACAAAATATCTGTATAACAGTATCTGGTATCTTTTGACATTTATCAAATAATATTTTCTTTAGTAAATATTTCTTGAAACTTTGCCTTTTTACATTTTTATCATATTATACATCACCATGTATTTCAAAACATTCACAGACCTAGAACTGTCATGTGGGAACACAAAAGAAGGAAACAAATGATGACTTCTTACTTGGCACTGACAATAGTGTAAAGCAGAGGTAGATATTTAAAGGTGTATGAATGCCTGGGAAGAGGGAAGAAAGAGTTCTTCCACATAGAAACAGCTGAAAACTTGGTTTCATGTTCCTTGTTCAGAGAAAGGGAGGCCAAAATTTGATGTGTAATTGTATAACTCTTTCAAATTACCTTATAATATATTGACAATACCATTGAAATATTTATTATTCACTGAATTCAAATGATTTATACAATTCAATTGCGATAGGTGTACATAAGAAAACCATGATTATGGACAATGTAATGTTTTCAACTTTGTGGAAAGCTCCATTATAGATTTTGGACCATCTGAACCAGAAGAACTAGTGATTTTGATTAAAGAGGCCAGTTACATTATGAATTACAGTTGCTGCATTTTGATCCCTTGTAACTGGTTCATGTGTACTGACAATGAAGTCGAAATTAATCTAATCTACATTCTACCTTTAGTCCTACCTTGTTCATTGTAAACAATAAGGGCCCAATGTCTCATATTTTGCTCACAAACATAATATAATCTGCTTTTGGGAAGGCGAAGCTTGTTGTCACAGGGGCATTGCCCTTAGTAGAGCCACCACTGGAAGGTCTTGTTCTGTTCGAGAATGACTGTGCCCCAGTGCACAAAGCAAATTTCATAAAGGCATGGTTGGCTGAGTTTGATATGGAAGAACTTTACTGGGTTGCAAAGAGAGCTAACCTCACCTCAACCCTTTCAAACACCTTTAATATGAAGTACACTATACTTCATCTCACCCCCCCCCCCACACACACATATATATATATATATATATATATATATACACCCACAGGTATATATTAGGTACACCTTGCTAGTACCACGTATACTTGCAAGTACCAAGTTTAAGTTTTTAAATTTTGCCAGCAGTTCTTCTATGCCAATATTAAAAAATATGATGATAAAATTGATCACCTATTTACATATTAGCGGCATACAGCTGCTGTAGATATGTTGGCTGCATATTTGTGATGCAAACCTGCCATTTTTTATCATACGATTTTGGTAGTTTCCTGCAAATTGTAGCTTCAGTTGCAAGTTCTGAAAGTAGGTTCTTCTGCTGCAGCAGCCATCTGCAACAAGTTGGAACTTGTACTGTATTTATAGAGTCTTTTTCTGCATACCTTTTTTGTAACAAGTGGCTGTAACAAGTGTTACTTAAAAGGCTGTTTGCCTTTTAGGACTGCCGCTCGATGTCTTTAGAAGTCTTTGATTGGATGGATCAGGTGTGGTAGATCATAAATGCAGCTTAATTCATTAGGAAGTTTAAACTTAAGGAATAGGACTGAATATCCTTGGTTTAATTACCTGAAGGTAGTAATAGAGAAAAATTATATATAAAAGTAATGGCTTATCTGGATTAGGGAGGTTAGAAAAACTATTGTGCATAGACTGATAATTTTTGTTTTACTGGTGGCAACATATAACAATTCCCCTAGCTCTGGAACTAAACCAGTCTAGTTTAAAACCTGTTGCTAAAGAGCCTTAGGTTATGTGACAAAGAGTGACTGATGTGCTGGCTGGCATGTGAAAGTCCAGTAAAACCATGCCATTAGCATTTGAGAAATCACAGTTTTAAGACTGATTTATGAAAGGGCTTAGATGGGCATCAGTTTGTGATAATGACTGAAAATTGTAGATAAATTCTTCTTCTCTTTTTCTTTTTTGTGTCATGTAAGTTTGCATTTTTTGCTGTCACCTGACAAATGTGTTTGTTTATGAGGGTCACTAATCCATTGTGGTCCAATCTAAATGGTGCTTGTATCTTGTAATATTAATAAATAAAAGAAAATTCAAAGATTAAAAAAAAATTCAGAGATTAAAAAAAAAAAAAAAAAAGGATACATTAATCTCAAATTAAAACAATTTCTTAATTTTCTTCTACTTCCTCTGTTCTAGTTGCTCCAGGATACTTTTTTTTTCATCTTCATCTTCTCGCACCTGAAGATCAAATTTTTAGGTGATATAAAATACTTTTTTATATATTTATGTGTATAAAAATGGCTCAACGTTACCAGACTTGTACAAGAAATTAATCAATTTTATTATTATTAATCATGACTGATTGTAATTTTGTAATTATGATAAACCAATCCAGTTTTAAATTTTTTTTTTATGGTTTTCTAACCAAGTACCTATTCCAGCATTAGTGCCAATGGGTTTGCTGTTCTGCTTTTTTGTTATAGCATTATATATTTTTACAGCAGTAAAAATACAGGTTAAAAAGTAGTAAATGTGCAACACTAAATGAACTGAGTAATTTAGTCTATCAAGGCATCCCAGAGAGAGAGTGTGTGTATGTGTGTGTTTGTGTGTGTGTGTGAGCGTATACGCCCCTGCAGCATATGTCTTTCTTAGCTGTTTAACACACAGATAACATTGTCCTCAAAATCACTGATTCTTGTCAGGTTAAATATTTTCCATTTAACATTCACATAGGCCTGTCAGACCATATTGACCGTCTATTGATCGTCTCCTTTTAGCCGCCTCTGAATTTTAACTTCACACTCCTTCCATTGTTTCAGACAAGCTTAGAAGATAATGATAAAATATTGGACTAGATAATACAAGGAATCCACAATTAAATAGTGAGTTAAAAGCAAAGCTGACTATGCAGTTTGAATAATTAATTAAAAATGGGTACAATGATGTTAGCAGTGCAAATAAAGAGGTATAATGATCATTAAAATCTCCTCTAAAAATAAAACATTCATCACCAAATGAGTTTTCTATGTAATCTAACTGCTTCTAAGTGCACAGTTTTTACCAGAGTCATTTAGGCATGAATACCTGATGTTGGACGTAATGATATACAGTAATACTCATGGATATATGCATGTTGATAATCTTTGACTGTAGAATTGAATTAAATTTTCAAGGCAACACTAAATGTTGAAGGTAACAACTGTTTAAATAATATAACAGTTTAATAGACAAGATAGAGTTTTTTCAGATACTGCACAAATTTAAGTAACAATAATAGGTAAATTTTTGTTGGTGGGAAAATGTTTATTCAATACAAAACATAAATTTGAACATCAGTGAAATTTGCATATTATTACTATTATTTTATCATTTAAGCCAATACTTGTCAACAAAAAAATGCTAAATAAGCTGACAGAAATGTAATGAAATCAAGGTACCATGATATGAAACAAACCAGCTTATAAACTGTGAAACAGAACTGTCCAGGACTGAAAACAAGGTATTCGCCTCCTATTCGATTTGATTTGATATTCAGTAAGGTAGGTAATAATATATATTTGCAAGCATTTGTTTACATCTTAATGTTGTTTGTGTAATGTTATTTGTGTAAAGTTAATGCTGCATCTGGTTTATCTATCTCAGAATTAATAAAATTGAGGGCTGGCTGGCTTTTTGGCAAAAACAAAAGCTAAATTGATAAACGACATCCTCCAAATGAATATCTCCATGCTAAAAGTGTTATGTCAAAGCTAGAAGTCACAGGAGCTACTCTGTTAAAAAGATAATACAGGTCTGGTAACAAAACCTCAAAAATTTGGTTCAATTTCAAGTTTCTGTTACAAAACTACAAACAAATTAAACACAAATATGTTTCAACAGGCAGCACGGTGGCTTAGTGGTTAGCACGTTCGCCTCTCAGCACTAGGGATTCCCGGTTCGAATCCCCATCTGGGTGGAGTTTCCATGTTCTTCCCATGTCCGTGTGGGTTTCCTCCGTGTTTTCCGATTTCCTCCCACAGTCCAAAAACATTTAAAAAACAAGTCAATTGAGTTCTCCAAATTGCCCCATGTAGAGTGTGTGTGTGAATGAGTGTGTGCCCAGCGATAGGTTGGCGCCCTGTTCTGGGTATATCTGCCCAGCGCCTGAAACGTTCTCCCCTGGATGGGCATAGGGAACCCCACCGCGACCCTAATAGAGGATCAAGCGGAAGATAATGGATGGATGAAATTGACATTCCAAAATATAAATAATAGCCAAAGAAAATGTCCTCCATAAAAAAAATTATTAGATTATTATTATTTTATTAGAGGATAAAAGATAATGAATGAATGAATGTTTCAACAGTATTTATGCTATACATTTTATTAACTGGTTATTAAATACTATATATAACCATAGATGTAATTTCACAGAAAATTATTGTTACCTGTAAATGTAACTTGTAAAAGTGTTACTTAGAAAAATGTGCCTTATACCCCTCTGCAATAGGCAGTGATTTGTGTTTTGTAGATACGTGGATGCTTGAATGGACAGAGACCTGAACTCAAAACAAATATGTTGTTTTATAACTGCATCAATCTGATGGCTAGTTTCCTTCAGCTCTGGCAGCCATGTTATTCTCAAGGTTTATGATCAACAGTTGCTATGGTAGCGCAAAGCCGGCTTGCATTAGCTCACCATGCCGAAAAGGGTAATTGTGTGAACAAAAGCTCTTTATCATATTGGTAATTCTGAAGAAAGCAGTTTAGACAGGGTGAGAAGGGCGCTGTGGTGTTTGATCCTTGTGGTATTTTGACCAAAACATGTCACAGGTATTTTAATACAAAAAAACTGGTAAACTGTATAATAAGGGGATCATATGTTACATTTAACATTTACAAGCTACACATCATTGTTGGAATATTTAGAGTTGTTGTCACAGAAAATTTTCAATAATAAATTTATTTTACAAATTTATTTTAAATTTGTTTTAAACTATATTTGCAATAAGAGAAACATTTTTTTAGTAATAGTCAGCAATACAATTACCCTTCTCTACTTCATGTTTTGCCTTATGCAATATCTAACTATACTCCTATATACTTCATATCTCTGGTGATCCCAGTTTGTTTTCTTCTTCCACCACCAAGTGCTATCCTGGATATCCTTCCTGATGCAACCCTCCCTATTTATCCAGGCTTGGGACCAGCACCATGAGTACATTTCTGCGTACACCAAATGGCCATGTTAAATAACTATAAGTAAAATAGCTATATATATATATATATATATATATATATATATATATATATATATATATATATATATATATTATTATTATTTTTTTTTTTGTGAATCGTTTTACTTGATGTTATATTAACATGTAAATAACATTCATTCATTCATTCATTATCTTCCGCTTATCCTCTATTAGGGTCGCGGTGGGGTTCCCCATGCCCATCCAGGGGAGAACGTCTCAGGCGCTGGGCAGATAGACCCAGGACAGGGCGCCAATCCATCGCTGGGCACACACTCACTGACACAGACACACTCTAAATTGGGCAATTTTGAGAATTCAATTAACTTGATCCATGTTTTTGGACTGTGGGAGGAAACCGGAGAACCCGGAGGAAACCCACGCAGACACGGGGAGAACATGGAAACTCCACCCAGATGGGGATTCGAACCGGGAATCCCTAGCGCTGAGAGGCGAATGTGCTAACCACTAAGCCACCGTGCCGCCATGTAAATAACAAACATACTTAAATCTGAAATGTTAGTTTATTAGTCAATACAAATTTATATGCAATGTAAAATCTATGTTAATTACAACAATTAATGGTATACTCATATAATTAATTAAAATATTGAAAATCGCTGTGTGCACATAGTAATATTTGCAAACAGAAAACCCATAAATGATCTTTAGCTACATTGACAAATGTCAGGCCCTGTAGTAGTCAATTGGTGGGAATCTTACTTTGCTGCACTTTGTTCAATTTTTTTTGCACCAGATTTCTTCAGGAACTCTCTACCCATGTGAACAGAGGTAATGGGCATGTCGCAGGGATTGTTTGTTATCATGGGCACCTTGCTGGACCCTGGCATTAACAGCCCTTCATCAGGAAACCGGATAATTTGTGAAATGATGTGCTTGTGTGTTGAAGTCTGAATAGAACAACCCCCATACACACACACAACAGACCCTACATTAACATTATCAACATTCCTCCCCCTTATCAGCAAATACAACACTACATATTGTTTTTACCTTAGACTTAAGATGTTTGTATGCTACTAAAGAATGTATTGCCCAGCTATAGTGTAATCATGCCTTCTGGCTTTGATTCAAATGTTCCTTTAAGGAAATGAAGCTTGTAAAGTGACTCAGAGTGTGAAAGAGCAAGATGAACGTCAGGCATGAGAACCAGACTGCACCGTTTTACCACAAACGCACGAGACGCCATTACATAACAAGAACCGTCGCTTATTAGTAAATTTTTGTTAGAGAGAAAGAATGTCTAGTCTGTTATATAACTTTGTGTGCTGAGTTGCTGAGTGTTTGTTTTTCTATTTCTTATCTCAAAACACATGTATAGCTGTTCACACCTGTTCCCCACTGTGTGTGTGTCTTCCTGACTATATCATTCTCCTATAATGTTTTATCAGGTGTGTAGCTCTCTTTCTTTCTCTCTCTCTCTCTCTCTCTCTCTCTCTCTCTCTCTCTCTCTTTCTTTCTCTCTTTCTCTCTCATTCTGTGGGTGTGTCCTTTTGTTTGTTCTCATGTGCTCACTAGATCCCTATCCTGGTGCAGTTCCCTTAGGTGATAATTACACCCTATAGACCTCAACAGACCATCCACTCATTCTCTTACTGCCTCATTCGTAAAGAAAAGTAGCAGCACCTTCATTTTTTCTCCTTACCATTACACCTCTTCCACATGGGCCTCGTCCCAAACAAAGAAGATCGGAATGCTGCCTGGCCAGCAGGGTCATTCAGGAATATATGAGTGGAGGAGGAATGGGGGAGCAAATTGAAAAGAAGTCCTGAAAGTAAGGAATCCTGTCTTTCTGCCCTCTCTGCCCTCCCACTCACCGCTTCAGTGAAGGTGGGAGTGAGTGAACGATGTTAGCAGAAAAAGAGGACAGAGGAGAGGCACCACGGGCCGCTTGTCTCAGCGTGAGAAATGCACCGCAACCCCTCTGCCCCTGGCTAGCATTGCTAATCACAGGAATGAATGGAATTATTTGAAGAGACAACATTTTGAAAAACACAAGGCTATTTTAAATATATATATGGTGTGTTTAAATAATGTGTTTATTAAGATATATACAAAATTCACACATAAACAGTTTTTGGTAAAATTTAAAAAATGGGACACATCCTAGTGCTTTTTAAATATGCTTTGTTACTTATCTTAATGTTTATCAGTCTTTTGTTGTCCTTAAACTATGTATGTGAAGGCTGAAGTAAAGAAATTATTTAGTATAGTTAAGGATTAGGACTTAATTATTCTCAGGCTACAAGGTTCAAATTGGATTTTGGTTTGTTTTTCAGTATTTCAGTTTAGATAAATGTATTATCTGATTACAGAAGAGGAATTATGAACAATAGAATGCTTTATGCTTTATGCAAAATATTACAAAGCAAATATGTTTTTTACTGTTAAATTGTTTGATATATATAAAACCCAACTTGCAGCAATACCTCAATTTTATTGAAGATATGTTATATAGAATTGTGTTTTAGGGCTTTGTTTAGATATTTGTTGAAACAAAATGGGAAAGTCAGAGGTCATGCTTACTAATTGGAGTGATATAACCTGATGAGCATCCATTTATGGTTGTGTTTAAGTAAAAATTAAGTATACCTCAATAATATTCATAATGTTTAATTAAGCAATAAAAACTACAATTGTGTTATTGACATAAGCACCATATACACAACATTTTATAAGGGCCTGAATACAGAGTAGCTTGTTATGGGTGACTAATACAGAAATCTAGACACAGCAGTCTCTCAGACGGGTGGCACCAAAAGCTCTGTCATATCTCCTAAATCCAAAACACTCCAGCCCTTCCCAACTTGTAATTAAATCAGGAATTCTGTGCGCCTGATAAGTCTTTATAATAGTACTCTCAATAAATATGCACTTATCCGGCTTACTGTCGGATGGTAAGACTAAATCATTTCATTACACGCTACACACACCAACCGAAGATAAATAACCCATTTCAATTTTGTGCTCCATTAGTTGTGCCATTTTTATCTTTCCTTTGGTTTAGAGGTAATTTTTTTTAAAGGCATTCTTTTTTAAATGAATGTGAATCATATTATTAAAAGTACAGGACAATGAAATGAATAGTAATTAAGCATGATTTGATAATTTACAGTTTGTATGAAGCATTGTTCTGCAGTTTGATGCCAACTACAGTGCCGTAGTTATTACTTTGATTTATTTTTATTCATGATCGCAAATCACTAAATTTAGTGTACTAAACTAACCTTATCGAATTCCAACACTTTTTTTTTTTTACTGATATAGTGACTATAACAAATCATGTGCATAATTCCAGTAATTTCACCAATATATTTCATCATTTTGTATTTGTTTAGCTATTTTGCTTGATGTAGGTCAATAACTTTTAACACCTGCTTCACCCTCTCAGTTTCTTTCTGTATCTTTACTCATCAAGGGGGAGCCTTGGGAGAGTTATAACACTTGCACCTCCAATTTGATTCAGTCTCCACCCCACTTCTTCTGTATTTGTAGCCCTTCACCTATTCTGTCCTTTTTGTTGAACTCTTATTATGTTACACAGTTCTACGCTGCATGTTCCTCTGTGTTTCTGTAGAGCTAGTGATTGTATTGTTCCTCAGACTGGGCCTATCTAGCCCTCTGGTGTTTCCTGCTTTGGACCTTTAGTATGATTTCAGTTGTTCAGTTATCTTTTTTTTTGCCATTTTGATGAGTAAAGCTGGCATCTTATTTACCTGCAATACATCATACAGATTCTGATTTTAACTTACCGCTGCCAATACTCATTGTACATATGTAAAAAATTTACAAACATTTCTTCTGTGACTGTTTTCCAACATGATTTAAGAAATAAGAATCTTTTGGCTGTACCTTTGATTAAAATAATTGTTGCCAGCTAAAACATAATATAGTATAAATACACTCGCCAGCCTCTTAAATAGGTACACCTAATTAAGTGGCCGGTGAGTGTATATCACTATAGTTATAGCTATTCTCTACACTTTAAAGTATTTGCATACTTATGGGGCCTTTGGCAAAGGTGGCCAGGTTTCCATAATATTAAAACGTTTGCCGGTGGTCAGACAAAGTGGTTTCTAAATTCATCTTGTTATTTATAGATCCTTTACCATATTTAAAAGATTGCAGCCTAGAATATAATGGTAATATTTTGGTCTTATCAAGCCTCAATGCTATACATATATTTTTCTTGTTTTTCTCGATGATAATGACCACAAAACACATTTCTACTGTCATTTGGGCCAACTCAAATAACTTTAGGTCTAGAAAACTGTCCTGTGTTTCTGCAATTTAGTTTATTTTTTTAAATTACCCACACAATCTGTACTGTCAAACCATCATGAAATAGTAATTAGAAATTACATAATCCCAGCGATATCTATTTTTATTACAAAGTACATCTTTACAACATGTAGAAAGCATCAATTTGGTGAATACTAATGAACAGTATTGTACCTCCTGTGAAAAGAAGAGGAAAGAAGAGCAATGTTTTTACTCCAAGCCTAAATATGAGAACAATAACACACTAAATGAGTAATAACAGGAGACCGTTGGCATTTTGTGCCCACTTTATAATTTGAGACAAACTAAACACTGAGCTAATGAAAGTTTACTCCTTTTCTCTTAAAACCCCTTCACTACCACTTTTATCACATTTTCCTTGTTCTTTGTGTCTTCATTATTTTGTGTATAAAACGTACTAACTTTTTATTTTTATTTGGTTGTGTTATTTTTTGGTATTGTACCAGTTTAATATAGATAATTTTATGTACTGATGCTGCTAAAACAGTAAAATTAATATAACACGTTCATGATTTCATTGGCTTATATTATATATTTGCTTGTTGTATATTCTCTCTCATTTCCTGTCTCTCTCTCTTTTTGCCTCTTGTACCTACATTTTTTTTCTCGTTGTTTCAATATGTGGGTACAAAATTGTAGACCTACTGGCACATATTTCATAACATTTAAATGTAGCAAATTAGCTAAGCAATGATTAATGTGCTAAGTCTGTAATATAGTGCCATGCCTTTAGATTAGCCTGGTGTAAAGTGTATGCATTAATCCCATTTTTACTCAGTAATTTTGACCCTACAAAAAAATGAGGTAAGGTGGAAATAGGGTGAATTACATCTTGACTTAACTGTACATCAAAAATTGAGTCCTTTAGGGTCAATTAAATTGCATTGAAGGTGCAATAAAATTAGTTCAGAAATACCAAGGAACATAATGAGAACTTACAGGTTAAGAAAAGGAAATGAAGCGAGTAATGAAGAGTAAACGTTTTGACCAAAGGTGAAATCAGAAAATGGGAAATGGCCTCTCATTTGCAACTACAGTGTAAAATTTAATTAAATTATTATTGATTGCAATTCCACTTTGCACTAGCTTTATGGAGATGTGAGTTGCTTTGCAGGGTCTATAGTTGTGAATGCAATAGATAAAACAAGCTAGATAACAAATACAGGAGAAGAGGAAAGTCTTAATAAAAGGGATACAATTTATACCATTTCAAACACTTTATAATATTTTTATTTTCCTTTTGGCCACTTCATGGTGACCTAAATCCACCTTTATTATATAACTTTATTTATTTAAACATTTATTGACCAAAAAAGACAAAGAAAAGACATGCAGTGTTTTGAAGAAGAACTTTGTGTAATTTGGTATAAACATATGTAGAAACTGATGCCTGCAACACACCCAAGAATGTCAGGATAAAGACACGTTTACACTGAATAACACTGCCATTTAAATATGCTTTTTTTTGGAATATTATTTTTTAAATTGTTACATCTTTTTGCAGTTTTGCAGGAATTTTTGTATCCAGAACAAAACAAAAGCTGAAATGTAGACTTGTCTGATGACAAACATGATTCCAATGGTTTTTTTTTTATTTTTTATTTTTTTTAATTTTTACTTCATCTCAGATTATTTAAACCCCAAAAAACCTACTGGTATTACTGTACAAAATTTGGATATGGCATACATTTTGTATAAGGCAGTTCAGTTCAATTCCTTGTTACAAGTGTTAAAAAACAGTAGTTTAGTAATTGTAAAGTACTCCTGAGCTCATGATGTTATGTTCATCATGGTAGCATGATGGTTTCTTAAATAATACTGATTGAGGGCTGATTGGTGGCTTAATAGTCACTCACATACAGCAGTTTAAATGACAAATTAGCTTTGCAAACTTGCACTATGGAACACTGTAATTCTATTACAAAGCTTGGCCCAAAATGGTAAACAATGACCCTTCAATGCTTGTCAAGACTAAGCCTCTATTGCATGCTACTTTGATCACATTTACATTTCATAGAAATTCTATTAGGGCGGCACAATGGCTTAGTGGTTAGCACGTTTGCCTCTCAGTGCTAGGGATTCCTGGTTCGAATCCCAATCTGGGTGGAGTTTCCATGTTCTCCCCATGTCCGGTTTCCTCCGGGTTCTCCAGTTTCCTCCCACAGTCCAAAAACATGTATCACGTCGATTGAGCTCTCCAAATTGCCCCATATAGAGTGTGTGTGTGAGTGAGTGTGTGCCCAGCGATAGATTGGCGTCCTCTCCTGAGTGTATCTGCCCAGCGCTCGAAAAGTTTTCCCCTGAATGGGCATGGGGAACCCCCCTGTGACCCTGATATAGGATAAAGCGGAAGATAATGGATGGATGGATAGAAATTCTATCAACTCTTCTGGAAATAGGGTTTGTAAGTTGTAAGTTTGCATGGGCTAAAACATACAAGATCAACATGCAATGAATTACATAAGAGTTTACATCAATCTGTTCAGTGATTAGCTCAGTTAACATTTTATGATACCATCATAATACATTTTTTTTTGTTCTTGGTCCTGACTGCAAAAAAAGTTGCAAACAGTTTTGGCCAAGCTAATAATTAACAATATACATAATGTGTAACTATTTTGAACATCATTTACTAAACAGAGGTTCATTGCTTTTATAGTTTAGAATTCATAAAAAAATCTATTTACTTTTTAACATCATTCCACAATAAGCATGTGGATGAGTGATAGTTGAAGATAAATAACATACACAATAGAATAGTTGGTGGCACAAAGGCCCAGAGCATGGCACGTGAATGAAAGAAAATGTGGAAAGAGTTGGTAAGGAAAATATTGGATGAAAAGATAATGACTAAGTGGATGTAAAAATAATGCAGGTAGAGAGGCAGACTGGATTGCTTGTGGAGCTGATCCTAAATTAGGCCATGTCATTCCCATTAGGAATAGAATAGAAAGAAAAGAAGAAGAAGTGGAAGAGAGAAAAGCGTGTTCAGGCACTTGTGGGTTAATCCTTGAGTTGGGGAATAGGAATGAGAGCAAGGGAGAGGATTAATTTATTAGTTGTTGTAGGCTTTTGTTTAAGTTTGAAAGAGCATCCAAGAATTACGTGTGTGTGTGTGTGTGTGTGTGTGTGTGGGCACATGTTATTGAATGTATTGGATGTGTTCACCCAAGTGAAAGCTGACAGTAGCAACACTGTGGTTCTGACCTATTGTAAGCTAACGAGTAAAGCAGATAAGGCACATATACACACAAAGACCAGATAACATCACAAGGTCAGATTAGGCACAATGAGGGAAGATTTAGGGGTTAACAGGGAGGTCGAGAAGTAGTACTGAACGGAATGGTGTTATCTATCTGAGTGTGTGAGTGCACATTTTTTATCATTGGACTAAAATATTCTTTTTTGACAGCAAACACTTGTAACATGACACAGTATCAGTATTTAACTTAAACCATATATCATTCTATATCACACATGTCAAAGTATGTTTGATATTATCTAATATTAGATACTTTGATTATAGAACTAAGCATTTTAAGGTAAATCCTATGAAAATAACATTGTGGACAAAAGCATAGTGCATCATTTAATTTACACTTCAAGTCAAAGAAATAAGGTTGGGGACCCAAAATTTGCAAAATGTTAAGGTTGTCCAAACTCAAATAATTAGGTGGAACTCCTGGGAAATAATGGTCTGTTGTAAGAACCAATACAAGCACATATTTGCATATATGGGGCACATATATGCATTTTCGTCTATTTGTTGATGATGGACAGGGAACGTTTACTTGAAAGCCAAAGCGGTGGGGGGGGGGGGGTAAAGGGAGAACAAGGTAGAGAAAGAATGTACACAGCTGATAGAAAAGTATGAAGCACTATAAAGGATGTAAATAGTGAAGTATTGCAAAAAACTCCAGAATCACATTTTGCTTGAACACCCACTCTGAAAGTAAAGTGTAGATTACATACTTATTTTTAAGTTGAGCCTTATTTTCATGCATTTCATTTATTTAGTTTAATAGTAGACGAGGAACACTGACAAAATTAGCACAGAAGCTAAAAAGTTTATTTTAATTAAAGCCTAAAAACTAAACATATCTGCAATATATAATTTTTTTTAATAAAATGTTTGTAAAATGTCTGCAGAACAAAGTGAGTAATGCTTTATGAGGTCTGAGAATGTGTGTGTGTGTCCATTTTCTTTGTAAGTATGTGTGTATTAATTGTACTTTTGTCCAAGTCTGTAGAGAGTTACTGCAACTGATCATTTACAGATAACAGGAGCCAGAGCAGGAAACTGCACAATACCAGGAGACAGAGTGAAGGAAGGGGGCATATGCCTACATATTTTTACCAGTTAGTACTTCAGTTTATCCAATAGCACAGAAACAAAGGAACTGGTCCTAGCCTGTAACATGTATAATTTCCACAGTACATCATTACACTTTACCAAAATGCTGTAACAATGTATCATTTTTAATCTATATCAAGATTTTGCTTTGTGTCCAGCTCCCCACAACACCAATAATTCCTTAATAAATAAATTAAGGGGTACTTTTAAGTTGTTATTAAAACTTAGTTTATTTATTTATACATTTGTGTAAATTAGTTTATTTATAAATTTAATAAAACAGTAGTGTTCTGTAAAACTATTTATTTTATTCATGACATCAGTTTATTACCCTTTAATTTAAATTTTAAAATATAATGGCATTTTATTTTAGACTGTGAATTGTAAGATCAGATATTTGCCAAATTAAGCTGTTTAACAAATTGTTTAAGCAATCATGCAATTTTCTGTTTTCTGAATCTGCATGCAAGTTAAACTTACTGCAGTTACTAGCCAAGCGCACTTTACATTTGTACTGCATGCTATTTGTGGGACATTACACAGTATATGCTTTGGTATATTGTATAACTTGATATGATTAAAAAATAAAGTAAAACTGTAAGATTATTAAATACAATCTTTTGTTAGTTTAATAACAGTAAAACAATTTAGGGGTGAAATAAGGGCTGTGTGGGAAAGAACTCTGAAGAAAGATAAATAAAACTGAAAAGAAAGATACACGTTGTTTTGTAGGTTCTTTTAGAGTTGATGCAACCTCCAGGTCCAAAAGCAAGCAGGGCAGAATCGGCACGAAGCCCCTTGTGAACGTTTTAGTTCGATCAAAAACTAATGAGCGCATTTGAATCTTAAAGCCTGTCCGGTGGAGGAGCGCAGAGAAAGGGAGGAGTAAAAGAGAGGAAAGTCCCATGGAGAAGGGACCAAAGACAGGGGCTGCCCCCCATGACTACAATTATTCTCTCTCACTACTGCCTTCTCCCTTTCGCCTTTTCATCTACCTCTCAATCAGACCCTTTCTCTCTTTTTTTTCCTTTCTCGTTTGCTCTTTCCTCCTAATCTGTCTTAGCTGAGAAACATGCTCATTAGAGAAAGATAGGGAGATGTTTGACTTGTGATCCCTTTATGCACATGAGATCTTTGGTCCATTTATTTAATGTTCTTCATCGGTAAAGGAAGGATACTATTTCATATGAAAAGACATATCTACATTGATGGGTAATATTTTCTTAGGCATTCACATATTGATTATTTTCAAAATGTACTGTCAATCCTGTCAACAGCCTGATCTAGTTTTTAGACTGTATCAGCAACACATTGAGCTTCAGGTGATAATTCTTTTGCCACGTGTGGATGGCAGCAGTTACTATTTCTTAATAAATTTGCCTCTTTTTTTAGATTTTGAATTGGTCTGTTTAGGTCTCATATCAAAAAAATGAAGAGGCCCATATGACATCCTATGTTGTAAATTATGGTTAACAAGCTCTCTATACAAAAACAAAGGGAACAATGAACAAAGAACAGACCCTTGTGATTTTGCACAATAATCTGTTTTATCAGCATTATTTTTTTTCAATAAAGAATAAAAACCCCACCTGTGGTATTATTCGTTTGACTAGTAACTTGATTATTTAATTAGCTAGTAATTTGAGAGTAAATTGGAAAGTTAAGTCATACAACCTTGCATGTAAAATAAACAGCTACATCAAAACTAAAAAGAAGTCATATTGGAGTAAAAGAATTAAACTGATTAATTATTGAATTGACCTAAAGATTTTAATAACATTTAAACAGCATTAATTCCAGAATATTTATCAAGTTGTAAAAATGAGTACATGCATATTCTTAGTGTATAAAAAGACTAATTCACTTTTTCATCTTTAAGAAACATCTAAAAACACATCTCTTCCACAGGCACTTGCTATGAGGGGGAAAAAAGCCAGATCGGATAATGATCAGGTTTGATTATGCTACAGTGTAGCTATTTTTTCCTTAACTACTGACTTGTGTTGTTCTCTCATTTGTAAGTCACTTTGGATAAAAGTGTCCGCTAAATGCTGATATCCTTTTCATGTTTATGGCTAGAGTGTTTGTCTTGCCTTTGCATAGTGGTTGCTAGTGTAGGCTTAACCAGCTCTGGTCAAAATAAGTGACATAGTAATTCTGCCTCACAATAAGAAGGTCCTGATGAAGTTTTCTGGGTGGGGCAACTGTGTTTATTTTTTGTAAAGTCTGCATGTCCTTCCTGTGCCTGTGTGGGTTTCATCTAACTTATTCCAAAATCATGACCATGTTCCAAAAATCATGCCAATGGGTAAATTGGATATACCAAATTTTCCTAGCCACTGAAGGTGTATATATCAACCAAGATAAATAGGAGGATTTCCGCAAGAAGGGCTTAAAAAAAAAAAAAAAAACATGGACAAGTCACTTGAATTCTCCAAATTGCCCCATATAGAGTGTGTTTGTGTGCGTGTCTGTGTGAGTGAGTGTGTGCCCAGTGATAGATTGGGCGCCCTGTCCTGGGTCTATCTGCCCAGTGCCCAAGACATTCTCCCCTGAATGGGTATGGGGAACCTCCCCACGACCCTAATAGAGGATCGAGTGGAAGATAATGGATGGATGAAATTGACATTCCAAAATATAAATAATAGCCAAAAAAAATGTCCACCACAAGAAATTTATTAGATTACTATTATTTTATTAAATAAGTGTCAGAGAAACAAAATCATACTAAAAATATTAATACAACATAAAATATTACATTCGTAAGTGCATGAGGCATAGTTGCATGGTATTGTGCATTTTTACTTCACCAAGGACCTCAGATGGATTTTATGGCTAGGTCATTTTTTTGTTGAGTTGGCATGTATGTTTAATGTTTTTTTCTGAGTTTCCAGTAAAAAAAGTAAGTATTTGGATTTGAGAAATTAAATTCTCCTATGCTGTAAAGGTGTTTGCTTGTGTGTCTGTGTTATAAACCTTCCATAGCGTTTGCCATTTAAGTGCTGGGATAAGCGCAAGCATCCCCCACCACACCAATGAGATAAAAGTTAATTAGAAAATGAATGAATGCTGTATTTAGGTGTTATGTTCTTTGAATTGAGCAATAACAGCTTCTACTTTTTAAAATTCATGCTTAACATTTTTTGGGTTTTAATGCAAAATAAATATATATTTATCAGACCTGGTCTAGAGCAGTTTTATGATTTATGCAATTTAGGGTTAAGAGCCTCACTAAAAAGTCCAATTGTGGTATCTTGTGTTGTGGCTTAAATGTCTAACCTTCAAATTAACAGACTCGCGCTTTAACCACTGAACTAATTTTGTCCCTTTTAAAAGCTGCGGTTATAACTGAAAATTTGAGCAGTAAGTGTTCTGTTTCATTGTGGGTGAAGGGGTAAGGGGAAACAAACACAGTACATTACATCCTACCTGTAAGCCAGAAGTGCTATCAAGTTTCAGATTACAAGTCACTAAGCTTTGAGACAAAGAAGAAGAAAAAATCTCTGCCTAAGGGTGCTTCTGTCGTTCTCCTTTTCCTCTCTCACTCACATTTTTCAAACACTTGCTGTGAGCAAGCAAGTGTTAATGCGTCTGAACTCAGTCAGTGTCAAAGGTCAGCACACGCACCTGAAGGGAAAGCTTTTAACGCAGGTAACAGACTACCATCCCATGGGGCTGTCCGCTTTGAGTCACTAGTTAACAGTGTTGTGACAGCAGCAGACAAAGACACCCTCCTCTCCTGCAGTCAGGATGGGGCAAAAATAAGAGATAGATTACATGCAAGTGGAAAAGAGAGTCAAACTGAAATATTTTTATTTTAAAAAAGTATTTAGCAAGTTAATTCTAAAACTATAAATAAACAGTAACTGTGGAGTAATACATACATATACACTTACTGTAGATGATATTTTACCTTAATTTACTTTGAAAAGAAAGAGGAAAAAACAAAACATTAAAGTTTGCATGAAAGTAATGCAATGGCAACTTCAGATATTAGGGTTTTTGAAAAGCTGATGCAGGTCAGTGAGTTTGAATAGGTTGCTGTTTTTGGCCCCAGGTGTCCCCTGCTTTCTTTCCTCCAGCATTTGTGTCCTCACGGGCACTGTTCCACACCAATGCACCCCCATTTGGTTCCGCAAAGACTTCTGGGTAACAGAGTCAGCACAGTGACAGATAGGCCTGCTTCAGCTCTAATCCCTCTCCAGATGGAAACAAGAGATATACATCTTTTATTCTTTTGTGTTTCTTCTTTGTGCTGCTTTTTGTCATTCTTTCCTCCTGTTTGTTTTTAAGGAAGGTTGGACTACAATGGGACAGAAGTACTTACTAACAATACTGTTAGACTTTTAATTTTTTTTCTTTTTCTAAAGTGGTTACATTTTTCTCATTTACTGCCTTATAGCTTATCTTTCTCCCTTTTTCTCCTTAAAATACTTTAACTAGTCATTTGCAGAAAGTATGTACAACTGTGAGAAGCAAGTCGAACTACAAAGGATGTGTTGTCAATTAGTGTTCAATCTTTAAGTTTGTGACTCTGTGACTTAAAGAGAATACTAATTAAATAAGGAATGCAAGAGTGCTAAATAATGTCTTTTCTGCCGCTTTTACAGTGAAGTTTAATTTGTTGGTGTGGCAGCAGAATGGAAATGCAGGTCTAGATTTCTTTTTGTATAGTAATTACACAGAAGCATCTCATCACTGGAAATCAATATACAATTGTAATTAACTACAGAATAATGCACACCTACAATATTCTTAAATAAGTTTGTTAATTTCAAATAAATAGTCCCTAAACCCAGTTGGTGGCTGTATTGTAGTACATAAGGATGTATGATGTAAAACATGTGTGTGATTATGCAATAATAGTGAACAAGAGGTCTAGAATTTGAAGTCATTTGAAGTTTTATATAAATATTAGGAAGCACAAACAAATGTCTTTGTAACATTACCATATATAGAACCCTGTATTAATATTAATATAATTATATATGGCATGGTCTACTTTAAAGCTACTTCCATTGATAAGCATAATTTTGAGTATCATTTAAATTGATATTACATGCACAATTATTAGTGATCTGTGCCATTTTATTTAAAATGTCATCAGAAAATAACACATAACTCTAAATCTTACAGGAATGGTTTTAAATCCACCAAGCATATACCACCAAATGATCAAAAAAATAAATAAATAAAAACATTACACAGATCTGGCATTTTCCACACATCTAGTCATTTGCATGTAAACTTCATTCATCCTGACTATTTCTCTTCTTTTCCTCTTTCTCTCTCCTCTTTCTCTTTCCTCTTTCTCTTCAGCAGCATTATGGACCTCATGCTGTCATATGTCTGCTGGGGAACAGCGAGTGTTAAAATATTAACTGGCGGTGCCTCATTAGCGCTTAGTGCCATCTCCAGCTGCAATAAAAGCCTTCTGTGCTCCACAGGATTGCAGAGACAACTAGACATGTGACCCCCCTGTTGTAGCGTCATTTACTCAGCATTTTACCATCCTATTTCTTTCCACAATGCAAAAAAGTGAACTTAGACTGATTTATTCTTCCTGTTTAAAATAGGAATCCTTTTATATTATACAGGAAGATGTTAAATTGTGAAATTATTAAAGCAAACAGTCCACATGATGGCACAATGCAAAGAAAAAGTTTAAAAGATAAAGTTAAAAATGTGAATATATACAGTGCCTTGCAAAAGTATTTACCCCCTTGGATTTTTCCCTATTTTACTACATTACAACCTGTATGCATTTTCTTTTTAATCTGAATAGAATGTGATGCATCTGCACAAAATAGTCTATGTTTTAGAAGTGAAAAGAAAAAAAAATATATGTATATAAAGAATATGAAATTAAAAAACTGAAAATTGGCATGTGCATATGTATTCAACCCCTTTGTTATTAAGCCCCTTAAAAGTTCTGGTGCAACCAATTACCTTCAGAAGTCACATGCTTAATGAAATGAAGGCCACCTGTGTGCAATCTAAGTGTCACATGATCTGTCAGTATATACACACCTTTTCTGAAAGGCCCCAAAGGCTGCAACACCATTAAGCTAACCAAACAACACCATGAAGACCATGGAGCTCTCCAAGCAAGTCAGGGATAAAGTTGTAGAGAAGTTTGTCAGGGTTGGGTTAAAAAAAAATATCCAAATCACTGATGATCCACCGGAGCACCATCAAATCCATCATCATCAAATGGAAAGAACATGGTACCACAACAAACCTGCCAAGAGAGGGCCGCCCACCAAAACTCTCAGCCCGGTCAAGGAGGGCATTAATCAGAGAGGCAGCACAGAGACCAAAGGTAACCCTGAAGGAGCTGCAGAGTTCCCAAGCAGAGACTGGAGTATCTGTCCATATGACCACAATAAGCCGAACACTCCATAGAGCTGGGCTTTATGGAAGAGTGGCCAGAAAAAACCTTTACTTACAGGCAAAAATAGGAAGGCTCATTTCGAGTTTGCAAAAAGGCATATGGGAGACTCCCAAACTGTATGGAGGAAGGTACTTTGGTCAGATGAGACCAAAATTGAACTTTTTGGCCACCAAGGAAAACGCCATGTCTGGCGCAACACATTTCATCACCCCAAGAACACCATCCCCACGTTGAAACATGGTGGTGGAAGCATCATTCTGTGGGGATGTTTCTCAGCAGCCGGGACTGGAAAACTGGTCCGAGTCGAGGGGAAGATATTTGGTGCTAAATACAGGAATATTCTTGAGCAAAACCTGTTTACGTCTGTCAGTGATTTGAGACTAGGGTGGAGATTTACCTTCCAACAGGACAATGACCCAAAGCATACTGCTAAAGCAACACTTGAGTGGTTTTAGAGGAAACGTGTAAACATATTGGAATGGCTTATTCAAAGCCCAGACCTTAATCCAATTGAGAATCTGTGGTCAGACTTGAAGATTGCTGTTCACCACCGGAAACCATCTAATTCGAAGGAGCTGGAGCACTTTTGCCATGAGGAATGGGCAAAAATTCCAGTGGCAAGATGTGACAAGCTCATAGAGACTTATCCAAAGCGACTTGCAGCTGTAATTGCTGCAAAAGGTGGCTCTACAAAGTACTGACTTACGGGGGTGAATAGTTATGCACACTGATGTTTTCAGTTATTTTGTCCTATTTGTTGTTTGCTTCACAATAAAAAAAAATGTTGAAAGTTGTAGGCATGGTCTGTAAATTAAATGATGCAGACCCTCAAATATTCCCTTTGAATTCCAGGTTGTGAGGTAACAAAATGTGAAAAATGTAAAGGGGGTGAATACTTTCGCAAGGCACTGTACCTGGTAGGACATTGAACAGTAATACAAAAAAAATTATACTCTACCTTTTTGTTATTCGCAATAAGCAGTCATAATTTACCAAATTCTTTCAATTCTTTATCTTCACTTGTACATAAGATATTGTCTGACATGTCACTATAGTACAGCTGTATTATCAATATGTAAAAAAAATAATAAAATAAAGATTTTATTTGTACTTTTAAATTAACAAAAGAGTGGCATGCTGGCTTAGTGTTTAGCACATTCACCTCTCAGCGCTGGGGATTCCAGGTTTGAATCCCTATCTAGGTGTAGTTTCCATGTTCTCCCTATGTCCGTGTGGGTTTCCTCCGGGTTCTCCGGTTTATTCCCACAGTTCTTAAACATAGATTCAAGGTAAATTGAATGCTTTAAATTGCCCCATATAGTGTGTGTCTATCTGAGTGATTGTGTGCCCAGCAATAATTTAGGGCCCTGTCTTGGCTGCCCTGCGCCTAAAACATTCTCCCCTGGATTTGCATGGGGCATGTTTGCTAATCAAATTAACTTTTAATTTTTGGGTGTGGCAGTGTAATATAAATGGATAATAAGTAGACATAATTTGGAATGGTAAGTTAAAGGTAAGATGTACATCTTTCCAAAAACATGTCCCACAAAATGTTATCATCTGTGTACATCCACAAATATATCCATCCATCCATCCATTATCTTCTGCTTAATCCTCTACTAGGGTCATGGTGGGATTCCTCATGCCCATCCAGGGGAGAACATTTCAGAGCATTAAATTTACTTGATCCATGTTTTTGGACTGTGGAAGGAAATGGGACAACCCAGAGGAAACCCATGCGGACACGGGGAGAATGTGGAAACTCCATCCAGATTGGGATTTGCACCGGGAACCACTAAGCCACCCCCACAAATATATATTCAGTTTAATTTTCATAGTTAGTATACATCCATAATACAGTTAAGTGTCTATAACATAAACATTTGATCATTTATTTTACTGTGACGTGTTTACCATCACTATCACCAGTTCATGGTTTAGTTTAAATTGTACTTAAAGAAGTGAGGGTATTTGAATACTGACTATTCTATATTAACTATTCTGACAGTTTTAATAACCAGCATTATCTAACTAAAACCGTAAAGAGTGTCAAAGTGTAGCATCCATTCTATTCCAATTTTATAGCAAAGTACAGTTAATTTAAAATTCATCTTGGAAAAATATAATCAAAGAAACTGTATGAATGTATACCTAAACTGTTTTAGCAGTAAAAGCAAAAAAAATTCTTCAAAAAATGTAATGTAATGAAATGTAATGAAATGTAAGTAAGAAAATAAGCTGGTTGCTGCGACCCAGGAGTGTAAAATGTGTGGTAACTGAGCTGATGAAACTTATAATAGCACAGGTCGTGCCATCTACTAACATAGATTGCACTGGCTACCTAACAGTTATGGTATGAAAATATGGTTATTATGTGTTATTTATGTTAACATTATTGTGGTAAACTGATGCTGGAAAGTAACTTAAAGAATGTGTATTGCGATATAAATTTATTATAACTAGTCTATATCTAGGCGGCACGGTGGCTTAGTGGTTAGCACGTTTGCCTCTCAGCACTAGGGATTCCTGGTTCGAATCCCCATGTGTGTGGAGTTTCCATGTTCTCCTGTGTCCGCGTGGGTTTCCTCCCACAGTCCAAAAACATGGATCAAGTCAATTGAGTTTTCGAAATTGCCCCATATAGAGTGTGTTTGTGTGAGTGAGTGTGTGCCCAGCGATAGATTGGCGCCCTGACCTGGGTGTATCTGCTCAGCGCCGAGACATTCTCCCCTGGATGGGCATTGGGAGCCCCCCCCACGACCCTAATAGAGGATAAGGCGGAAAATAATGCAAGGCAAGGAAAGTATATTAAAACACAGACATACAAATATTTTCTCATCTAGAGTAATTTTGTATTAAACTGTAGAATAAATCTACATCAGACTTCAAAAAAGACATGCTAACATTCATTGCACAGAAATGACTTTTCCCTATCAAAGAATCAAATGCATGACCTTTAAGCTGTGAATTGCACTAAATAGCTTTAAATTATAGTTTTCAGGAGCACCTTACAGCGTGCTTATGTTTCTGACTCTTAATTTTTTCTCCAGTATCAGTTTTTTCACCTGTCTTCTGCTTGTTCATGTGAAGGTCATAGTTAATTTCTCACACCTGTTGCCACACTGGCCATCACGTGTCCCCTTCCATGCCTTATTTAAACTTTCCCATTTATGTTTGTTGTTAGGTTTGCGTGTTTGTGTTATGTGACTGTAAACTGGAAATGGAAATTGCTGAACATAAAGTTAATATAAATTATATTGTTTTTAATTTTATATATATATATATATATATATATATATATATATATATATATATATATATATATATATATATATATATATATATATATATATATATATATATATATATATATATATATATATATATATATATATATATATATATATGTATACTATAGATTCCAAGTTAAGGATCAGTTCCAATTTGGTTAAATACATTATTGTTCCAATGTGTGCCACTTTAAACAACTGGAATAAAGTTACATCGTGTTCTCAATTTTTTATTTAACCTGCATTTTACTTATTTGTCCAGTCTCTTTCCTGGCTTTAAATCATTTTCTTTATTAATAAAAAACAAGCCATAAAAAGCTTCAAAAAATAAATTTAGGGTTAATTTTGCAGGCATTGTTTTAATACTAGTTTTTCTCCTCCATATGGAGTGAACATATGTGAACACTCAGTAAATGAACTCTGTAGTCTTTGATTGAAAAGTGCATTGATACGTGAAATATGGCAGATAATGAAGCTGCTTAGGAGTCTAAATCGTTAACACAATGCCATTCTGTGTCTTAACATGCGAAAACAAGCTAATGATCGTTCCTCTCCAGCTGTCATTGATAGGGGATTAACTTCCAACTGTCAATCTATCCTCTCACCCCTTCCCCACTCCTCTCACCCAATTCTGCTACACAAAGGTATTTAATTGACCTGGAGCCCTGGTTACGCCTGCTCCTGTGTACTCCTTCCCCTGCTTCTCTCTTTCATCACACAAGTTTTTAATATATTTGCATGGCACTTGGGTCAAGAAAGAGAGTTATGAATAGCAAACCACTTAGGAGAAAATGAAAGGATGCTAGGTTTAAGGTGTACAGGGTTAAAATAATGCTTATCATCTTAAGGTAATAAAGATGATAAATTATATTCAAGTATGAAAAAACAAATAATTTTTGGGGAAGACAAGCTTACAGGTTAAAAAACAATAACAAACAGCTTTTTTTTTTTTTTTTTTTTTTTTTAACTTTCCTTCTACCCACCCCCTTGGCTTATGTTTATGTAGATGTCTCTATTGGAGTAAACATAATCCCAAAATAATTAGTTTGGACACTTTTAAAAATAAATCCAAAATTTTCCCATTTATAATTATGAATCTTTATTTTATTGATTATGCCAATCAAAACGACGAAGAAAATACTTTCAAAAGTTTGGTGGACACCATTGTATTTTGTTTTTCTCTTCATGATGTCCCATACATTTTAAATAAGAGACCGATCTCGACAATAGACAGGCCAGTTAAGCACATGTGTTTTATAAAAGCCATACTGTTTTAACTAATGCAGAATAAGGTCTAATGTTATCCTGGTAAAGTAGATATGGGTATGGATAGCTTAGTGACTATCTATGTCTCGACAAAATATTAAAGATCTCTGCATCTAAGGCAACTTTAATAACATTCATACCCTAATAGCATATCAAATAAAGTACTTGCAACCACCAACTTACCCCAATGCAGCTACAACTTGATACACAGTCATACAAATAATAAATTCAAAAGAAAAATGTTTGATTCAGCCAGTTTTAACTCAGTAAAATAATTATTTATTAATATTAGGGCAGTACATCTATAAAATCCTATACAGCTTAAATAAATAATGTTTTTTTTTTATTATTTGATGTGCAGCAGCATATTAGTGCCTCCACTGTTCTAAAATAAGATGTGCAGAAATTAATATTCCTTTGTTTTTTATAAATATTTATCAATATGTTTCTATTAAGGGGTGGCACGGTGACTTAGAGGTTAGTACTCTTTTTTTTAGCACTAGGGATTTCAGATTCGAATCCCAATCTGGATGGTGTTTCCATGTTCTCCCCGTGTCCGCGTGGGTTTCCTCTGGGTTCTCTGGTTTCCTCCCACAGTCCAAAAACATGAATCAATGTCAATTGTATTCTCCAAATTACCCCATATAGAGTGTGTCTGTGTGTGTCTGTGTGAGTGAGCGTGTGCCCAGTGATAGATCGGCGCCGTGTCCTATGTGTAGCTGCGCTGCGCCCGAAACATTCTCTCCTGGATGGGCATGGGGAACCCCCCCACAACCCTAGAGGATAAAGCAGAAAATAATGAATGGATGTTTCTATTAATAGATAATAAAAACTGAATACATTCATGAATGCATATATAAATAATCAGTACTAAAATTGTGCTGAGTATTAATTATTGCCAGTCACAATTCCCCGACTATCAAATAAATGGCCAAACTTGCCTAATGCTAGGATTTGGATGAATGTGCTTTATTCTGTTTTGGATGATAGTGTAAAATAATAGCATTTCAACCTCTTTTTTTAAGTTTTAAATAACTAGCTAAATTATTTTATGTCATGTTAACACCTGGCATGATGTTCAGTGCTAGTCATAGAACGATTACTTAAAAGGAAGTTACTCATTTGTTTTTAAGCACATTTCTTCGCACAGCAAACCTGAAAATTAATCTTGAGTCCCACAAATGGAAGATGTCTAATCAAAGTAAGCAAGCAGCTTTTTAAATTTTATTTTAATTGTCACTGAGGTGTTTAAATGAAACTACAGCAACACTGCTGTACTAAAACCCCCTCACTGCAGAACTGAGAATAAACCACCACCTAATTTGTTCTGTGATGGTCCTGACAAATAGAGAACAGAGAAACAACAGGTCAAAAAAGAAAACAGATGTACTACAGTCTGTAATTGTAAATAAAAAAAGTCCATCTGTAAAGTAGGTGGAGAAAATAAACAAGATAATAGACTGTGCATGTACGTATACAAATGTTAACTCTGAAAGCCAGTTATATTTTTTAAACAATCATATTAGGCCACATTTAAGTCTACATTTATTAAAGTCTACTTTTAATAAAGAACACAATACCACTGCATTGGAGCTTTGTAGATTCATATCTCCTCAAAATTGAACTTTATACCAAAATCTGAAATGGGTATATTTTTTCATCTTCTAACTTAAGTTTATGCTTAGATGTTGATCTAAGTGGTCTGCAGCATTCAAAAACAAAAAAAATGTTTACCATGTTTTAGATGCCACTACATAGGAACAAGTCAACCTTAGATTTAAAAAGCATAATTTAAATTTCAACACATGATGACTGAAACTAGCTTCTAGTTGTACAAGGAACAAAAGACAGAAACTTACTCCACGCATACAGAAAATTGAATTTTCTGCTGTAAATCAGACTTAAAACAAATCACTGGACTTTTTGTCTCTAATTGAATGACACCGATTTAATATGGTGGAAACACGCAGAGCTTAAGGGGGCTTACTTTTGTTCTCCTGTTGTGCTTGCATGAAATTTTGATATTATCTACACCATTGTCAGGTGTGTGTGTGTGTGTGTGTGTGTGTGTGTGTGTGTGTGTGTGTGTGTGCATGTGCAAGCCTACATGCATGTGCGAGTGTGTGTGTGTCTGCATGCATGTGTGTTAGTCATTTAGTACAAAGAATACATGTGGCTTTGGATGTAACTTTTACCATGTACAAACCAAGTATATCAAGCACTTTTCTTTATCTTTCTCTCTTCCTCAGCAGGAAAACCACAATGTAGGAAGCCTTAGTTTGAGCTGGTTGTTGAAGATAGCTGCAGGGTGTCGGCTCAGCGATGGACGACTTGGGCGCTTCCTGTGTTAGTGATGCTAATCGTTTCCATCCGTCTCGCTAAGGCAGGGTGGTGAATGAGTTAAGTGAGGGAGAGAAAAGAGAAGAAATAAATCAAAATCAGTGGTAAATCTCTTTAGAAAATACTGGAGGAGATGCAGAGTCTCTCTCTCTTGCACTTTGCTCTCTTACACACACACATTAGCAAACAGATCAAACATAAAAATTCACTGTAAAAAATCAGGCATTTTGTTTAGCCAGTGTTACATAAGCATTTTTGTTGCATTAAAAAATGTATTCAAAAAACAAGAATATGTGGCTATGCAGACAGTAGAGAACTTAAAACTTAAAACTTAAAAAAAAATAACTATAAACGCCTGCACAGGTTCTGCTATAACCTGTGTTGTTTTACATAATATTAATCATATTTGAAGAATGGTGAAATGGTGTATGGGTACATCTTAAACTGTCAAAACTCCAAAGAGCAGACACATATTTACTGACCCAGCTGGGCTATCAAATTATTACAAATCCTTTTTTCAAAAGAGTTGCTATGACTTCTAAAAATATGATAGAAGAGGAATTTGGTTCACACAAACATTTATTTAACAGACAAAAAAATAACGTCCAGGGTTTTGCGAGGATAAAATTATTTTTGTTAATTAATGATTGCTTTGTTAGTTAAAATTGATTACTTAATCAAAATTGTTACAGAGGCATTTCAGTTGTTTAAGTATAATTGTTGCAGATTTGATTGTGGAATTGCTGGTCCTTTTTACTTTATACAAGACTGAAGCTGCTAAACAGTCCCTAGCTTCTATCGTTTGATTCTTCTATTCAAAATGCGCCATGTGTTTTGGAGACAGATGTGGACTGCAGACAGCTCAGTCAAGCACACACACTCCTGCAAAATAAGGCCTGGCATTATTCTGCTAAATTAGACCTAGGAGCTTGATGGGAGCATATGTCTATCCAAACTACCAATACTAGGATTTACATCAGTGGTTTCTTTACATATAAAAAGATCAACCATAGCGTTGGCACCGTTGCACATATGCCGTCACAGAGTCTGCCTTTTATACTTTCTTTAGTAAGAGACTAGATGGTCTTTTTCATATTAAACATATAGAATCTAAACCTCCTCATTTTATATTTGAATTGACTGACAGATCACTGTTCAGTTCAGTGGTGACCCAAAGCTCATTCTTGTTGACAAAATTTAAGCATTTTATAGTTATTGTAACACTATCAGTGGCTAGGGATTGTTTATAAATTCAGAATGGTTTTATTTTAATCTTTCCAGTTTTATTTTGCCTTTTTGTCCAAACTTTGTTTGAGGGTGATGCAAGCATTAATTTCTAAATTTGTTTATGTTTAACAATAAAATTAAGTTCATCATTAAAACATAATTTTTGATCATTTTTTCTTCTGTCTAATTAATGTCAGATATCTAACTAACTTGTCAGATATCATTTTTTACTGCATTTTTAATTTAAATTTTTTATACCAACATTTATGGAGATAAACATTATATTAATAACCCACATTATCGACCTGTGTGCTGGCAATGTGCTGCAGAGTAGGCATTAGGTACATTTGAAGAAGTAGACATGTTCAGTTTACATAATACAACAAACATTCATGATTTGTTAGTTATATTTCTAAACTTGTGCTTGTTGCTAAAATATGTCCGACGTCATCACAAATCTGAAACAGAGAAAAAATAAAGGCAAATACAAGTTTTAGTTTGCATCTGTATAAAATATCACTGACAGTAGTAAACTAAAACTAAAAAGAAACAAATCAAAGCCAACACCAGTGAACACCAACACCAAGTGAAAATAATGGATGAAAAGAATGGCCAGCCATCACTAAAGACCAAAGGTTGAGTTGTGCGAAAGTGATGTTCAACACCACACCATATTCTGATATGTTTGAAATGTGCAGCTGACCCACTTTGCCTTTTCAACTGTATAGAAACATGTACCATAGCTCAAACTTGAAACATGAATGTGTGTGTGCATTAGGTTGCAGGTGGCTCAAGAGTCCTGTTGTGCAGGGCATCTGCTAGTGCCACGTTCATCTTATGCTGGTGTTGCAAAGAAACTGACAGCTACTGCTGTTGCATTAATCACGAGAGCTGAGACAGTGACTAATGATGTCATCATTGCCAGCACAGTAAGAGGCCATGATGTACTGTAGGTATTGTGTGTGTGTGTATGTGTGTGCATGTGCATGTGCATGTGTGCGTGCGTGCATGTGTGTGTAGTGTCTTAGTGAATGTGTGCTTGGTGAAAGGGGGGAGGTGCTGATCAGTGGCATGTGTCCACAGTGAAAAGGACCAAAGACTTCAGCCAGAGCCATTGTATAGTCCAGCTGTTTTTTTATGAACCACCCAGGGAGAGAGAGGGAGAGGCCAAAAGAGTCTATAAATTGGTGCAGTAAAATTACAGTGTCAATTTGCACCTGAAAAGTATCAAGGATGGGGCCTCTGCTCCACTCACACACACACACACACATACACACACACACACACACACACTCTCTCTCTCTCTCTCTCTCTCTCACACTCTCTCACTCTCTCATTTTCTCCCTCTTTCTCTCTCTCTCTGCAAGAGTGAAAAATAATTTTTCTTTAACTTATCTATAAAAAGCATATATCTATGAGAAAAAAATTCATAGGTGAATCCAAGCATTAAGAATCTAGTCACCAAGTGAAATTCCTCAAGCAAAAACACTTTAACAATGTCTAAGCATGAGAGTAGATATCAGATACAGAATGGTTATTACAGAAATGTTCACCAACAAACTGTCAACATAAAATAAACATTATTTTACCTGATTACCAGTTCTTTAGGAGTATAAAAGCTCAATCCAACTTAGCTAGACACCAGCATCATGTTGGTGAGAAAATCTTTGATGTATACTAAATCAACAGGTGAACTAAAAAGCCATGATTGCACAATAAGCAATCACCCAAACAAACTATGGGAAATGCATTAATTTCAATAACAAATTATCATTTTTAGCAAGGAAATTTGAAGAAGAATGATTTAATTTGCTACAGGAATTATTTGATAAGTTAAGTTAAGATAAGATAAGATAAGATAATGATCCTCTGCTCAGTGCATTGTAGCATTACTAAAACAATGTTCATCTTAAGTGTAAACATCAGTTTTCACCATCTGATTAGCCTTCAAAACTTTAAAGTGCTTGTGTAAATGTACATTTTCTTTATGAGGTGTGAGACTTAAAGTTTATGCCAAAACTTTACCCTTATATTTTTTCTAAACCAGGCCAGGAAAAGCAAAAACATCAAAATGAAATTGTCATGTCAGAGCAGAAGTGGTTGTTTTTTTCAATATGTATTATGTAAATGTATATGTACATACAAACCACTTGTAATAAAGAGTTAGAAATTAAAAAAAAAAAAATTGAATACATGTAGTAAACGTAATCGTGTTCATTTAAGTATAATAATGTAAAAGGTACTAATATAATTGAAATAACATCTTTATAGCATTAGCTACTAAGGTTTGTTATACCTTAAAGGTTTAAATAAAGTTGCATGTTAACACATCTCTCTATACATAAACAATATGGTGTATGTTTTTTAATACAGTATTTTTAGAGAACTTTAAAGTTGTTAATACACCAAAAACGCATGTAAATTTTCTTATATTCAGTTATTATATGCTCTGGGTTGCAGTTATTATATACTTCTTTTCAGAATTCTCATCCATGCTTAAGTGCAAAACACTATTTGTTTTACATTTTTTAAAATTTGTTTACATGTTCAACCTTGACCCACTGATCTATACAAATGTCAAATTTAGGGAACGTATCATTCTCTTATGGATTTCAATAACATTTATTTATTACATTACTTATCTAGTTGGGCTCATCCACGTGTTATTTAACGCACTGCATACTGACTTACTTCACAAAAAATATTTATATTGTATTTTCTATTCTGTTATTATTGCCTATGTGGTCATGTGAAATTAACAAATATAATATATGCAAGTATTTGGGCACATAGGTCTTTTATTCTAAGTTGGTTCCTGTGTCAATGTTCATTGTTTTATTTTATTTTATCCCCTCCCTATTCTGTTCACATTATTTTGCTTTTTCAGTGTAATGGTTCAGTAAGAAATAATCAGTGATGGATGAGGTCATGATTGACTGTGTCGTCTTGTTCAGTGAAAGTTCTCCATCATGGTATTTAAAGCACACTTTCACGGAGCGATCGCCTGAGGAGGTCCTTGCTAATTAAACATATTTCTCTAAAGAAAAACTGCTCTTTCAAAACTTTTTAAAAGTGAGGGTCATAGCAATTCATGAGAAAGCGAAAGTACCTCCTTTATATAACACACAGCAATATTTAACACCACAGGTGTCGATTCAACACCAGGGACTGTGTATTTGTAACCATTACTTTTATTTTCATCTCTTTTAAGCTAAGTGGATATGAAACTATTTTTTATCATGGGGCCAAAGTGCTGAAGATTGAAAATGAGGTTCATGATAATTTGCAACATTCAGCATTTCTTTCACAACATTTAAGAGCATGAGCTTCCCATTTGTGTACCTTAGCTGTGCCGCCAATACTCCCATGTAATTTAAAAAAAACAGTGTGCAGGGCTCGACAGACAGATGGGATCAGCAAGTCAAACACAGAACCGAACCCTCAGTGCCCCCTCGTTCCATGCCTTATCCAAACAGCCATTAGCATTTCCGTAGTGGTAATGACTCGCGCTGAGAAAACACCATGGAAAAGCTCACAGCTCACTTCCCACACACTTACTACCAAAGAGTGGACTTCATGCACAAACACTGTTAAACTTCTCACACATTTTTGTACACATTGTTCTCATGGATTATGTCTGCCATTTTTTAATCTGGCTTAAAATGATTTTCCAATTTTAGGTTAATATTGTCATTTTAAAATTGAACTGGTTAAAAAGGCTGGTTTAAATTTGCAAGATTCCTATATTTATCCCCAATGGTAAATAAAATACAAGTATGATTTTTTATCAATATGTATTGTAAAATCAATACAATGCATCAATGTAACGGGTGCCTAGGGCACCTGTTCCATGTTGGTTAATTTACTTTAATTAATGGTATTTAGTTGGTTTAAATTATCTCTTTCTGTTGATTGGTTGTGTTGTGCACGTAATTGGTTTTCATTTGTATTTATTTCCTTCTTTCCCTGTCCTCGGTGCACTTCGTGGTTTAGTTTATGTTCACTCGTCGGTAACTGTGTTTTGTGGTGTCTCTACACCTTTAATAAAATTCCATTTCCCTGCTACCTGCGTGCCTGGCTCCCTTCAGCGCGTTTGAGCGTGACGGCTCTGCGCTTCCTATGCGCAGCTGCTTTAATCTCTGGGTAGGCGAGTGTAACAATCAATATATATGAAATATATGTATTTTATCAATACAATATTAACTTTTTACATAAATATCTATTCTATTATACAAAAGTTTTTAAAAAAATAAAGAAAGAAATGTTATATTCTGCAGTTTTTTCAAATACATTTATGAAATATTTTGTGAACTTAAACCAAGAATGTACATTGCTCAGTTATCAAAGACTGTGGTCAGGTTTCATTTAATGTTACTGACTCACAGGAAAAAGGGTATTTTCAGTTTAGTCATGCTGTTTCCACACAGGCATGAACAAACATAGTGACCCCCCTTACCCCCAATCAACCCCAGGTTAACAAAACTATTTTAAAAAATGATGTTTAAATTTTCAGTTTTTGTTATCTTGTAGATGTACATCGCTATTTTATGTCCTGTTATTTAAACATTTTGTCAAAAAACATTAGTATTCTACATACCAGGTTTTAATTTTAAGTTTATGCATTCTGGATCAAGACAACTTTAGGCCAACTTTAGGCCAACTTTAGGTTGTATTTTCAACAGATAGTAGAGGCTGCTGTTGTGCCATCATTGACAAATTCTACTATCCTGGGAATCAATATCAGTATCAATATAATTTTTTTCAATATCAGTTGAAAAAATATGCTTCTTCTGAAATAGTTATTAAAATTTTAAAAGATAAAAAGCTTAATTAAAATAAATTACAACCTGAACAATTTATATCTTGCACGGTTATCTGTAACATAATCACTTTTATATTCCAACCTCATTCGTGATATTTATGAATGGAAGAATTGGCATATTAAAAAAAAAACATGCAATATACAGTCTGCACACAAAAGTGATGATGGTAGTTTAGCAATGATGGATGCTTGTAAATATAAAATGTTAAAACTAAATTGTGCCCTGACCCTTTAGCCATAACTATATTTAATTTTAGTTACAAATTAAAAGAAGCCTTTTAACAGAACAACTTATTTACATAGATTTAAAATAATCCAAAGTTTACTTTTGTTGTTGAGTGCAATTTAAATTTCTGCATGTATAGATCACATAGATACTACATATGGTCTGCTGTTCTTTAATAAAATTATTTTAAAAAACTTCAGGATTGTGCAGCACATTGAAATTTACTGATTTAGACCAAAATGATAACTGGAATAATATAAACACAAGAACTTAAAAGCTGGAATCAATATATATATATATATATATATATATATATATATATATATATATATATATATATATATATACACTTCTTTAGTATACATATATATTTAAACACCTGTTCTCTAGCCAAAGCCTGATCATACAAACTCTGACCAGCTTGTCTGAAGTTGAATGGAATGGCAGCTGGTGACAAAGTGATTTTGCGGCTCAGTCACAAGTCTACTTACATCAAAGCTAAGGTTTTATGCTAACACCCTGGAACCGGGGGTCACTTCTGGCACATTCCGTATTACTTTTAAGGTTTGGATCAACGGTATGTTCTCGAGGAAGCTAAACCTCCAGTGGGTCATGTCAGTCAACACCTTAGATTTGGTTTTGGCTTTCAACTTAAGTCATTGTACCACCTAATTACACAAAGGATTTAAGTTAATCAAGAGCTTTATGAGCAATGCTAAACCTTAATGCACTGTGTTATTGCACAAAGAGATCTCAGATATAATTTACACAAAGCACTATTTAGCTGCTGTAGTGCTACAGATGTCTATGTATGAAGTACACGCATACTACAATTTCAATTTCAAAATTTCAAATGACAATGTCAGATTAACAGTTGATTAATGGTAAAAAAAAATAAAAACATAAATATATATTTAAAAAATTATTAATTGCGAGCAATTAAAAAGGAGTGTTTTCTTTGAGCTTGTAAAAATACATAATAATAATATTAATAACAATAATAATAATAATAATAATAATAATAATAATAATAATAATGTAGTTTGTACCAAATAACTTTATTACTATTATTATATTTCCCTATATATTTTTATATAACTAAATACAATTTTTATTTTAATATCAGGAGCTATGTTTGCATTATGTGAAATAAAAACATCAATAAGCCAGCTATTAAAACAAATTTACTGTAAATACACAAATATTAATATTAAATATGAATAATACAAATAATATTATTTTTATATTATGGGCATCTATGGAGGAATTGGAATGAACATCTACAATGACTGGATTTAAAATTGTTAAGTAAATGTGGAAGAGAATAATAATTTAAAAAATTCATACACTGGGTATACAGTGGCAGTACACAGTGGGTTTGTAGTTGGTTACATAGCTAAATAATTATTTTTTTTATAATTAAAAGAGACTAATTAGGAGAAAAATACTTCTAATTACTAAAAAGGCTCAATTAGAATATCCGGGAACCAATGCCTTAACTGCTTGTTTAAATATATATAAAAAAAAAAAACTAACCCAAGCTTTTTCAGGCTAAAACAGTTAGTGGATTTTTAAAAATTCTCCACTTTAATGGCTTAAAACTACAACATAGTATGAATATGTCATAGCGGACGGCACGGTGGCTTAGTGGTTAGCACGTTCACCTCTCAGCGCTAGGGATTCCCGGTTCGAATCCCAATCTGGGTGGAGTTTCCATGTTCTCCCCGTGTCTGCATAGGTTTCCTCTGGGTTCTCCGGTTTCCTCCCACAGTCCAAAAACATGGATCAAGTCATTTGAGTTCTCCAAATTCCCCCATATAGAGTGTGCGTGTCTGTGTGAGTGAGTGTGAGTAAGTGTGTGCCCAGTGATAGATTGGCGCCCTGTCCTGGGTGTATCTGCCCAGCGCCCAAAACGTTCTCCCCTGGATGGGCCCCCCCGCGACGCTAATATAGAATAAAGCGGAAGATAAAGGATGGATGGATGGAATATGTTATTGCTAACCACTTATAAAAAATGTTGTAAATCCAAATGTAAAAAGGACTACCTTCAAAAGACATAGGTACTCTCTTTGAAACCCATATAGGAGTGTTTTTATTTTATTGCCAGGTATTTTTAAATCTAGTATATGCAACAGTTTGTGACCTAAAAACACATTTTGATTTATGTTCTAATTTTAAATATTTAGACTGTAGTATTTTTGCAGCTTATGACTGCCTGCTCTGGGAATACAGAAAAAATATGAACATCACAAAACCACAAACAAACCGCTTTACAAGAAAAAGAAACCACAAGGTTAACCATGTGGAAACCACAAAAATAACAAAAAGCAACCAATAAAACATAGAAGAGTTAATTAACTGAAAACAAACAAAATATGTTAAATGAAAGGTACAAAACAAAGAGGCCTAGATATCTAATATCACGCAGCCCCAGAATGCATGACATGGATAGCCAAGGTGGTCCTAGGTCCAGAGGCAAAAATCCATGATGGGGATTACATAGGTGGGAAAACTTTTTTCCATAGGACAAGGAGTGTGGGGGTGGTTAAGGGACACTGTGAGCACAATGAAACAGAAACAGAGTTGGTGAAGTGTGCAAGGCTGTTATTGGGGACACCTTTTGGGATGCTGTCAACAACACCCTATGGGTTGCTCTTAGTGATGCCTCCTGGGGTGCAGTCAGTGATGCCCTCTGGGCACTAAAGTGTTGTTTTGGGCCCTCTCGACCACAAAATAATTTATTCAAGCACTTTGAAGACATAGATCAACATAGATAGATAAAAATAATTAGATAGTAGTATAGCACCCTCAGGACAAATTAGTTCAATTAAAGTGCAGATGGTTTACACAGAAAAACAGATCTCTTGGTGCAAATTTGCTGAAAAAAGCACCCTATAGATGAATGGACTTAGAAACAGCTATCTAGACACAAACTTTTTTAGAAAATGTTTTTTGGCACAACCAGGTGGAGACAAGACCTGGGAAGCTGAGTGGAATGCAACCCATATCCTGCATGGGAATCAGAATGTCCTGCTTAGCAAAGTGCCTTAAACCTCTCAGCTCAAGCCAATACTGGGTCCAGAACAGACTCTAGGGCCCAGTAAAATACCTCTTTAACAATTAATATAGAAAATATACTTTATTTTTTCTTGTTGTTTCTGATTCAATTGTTCTGTAATATTGTAATGTAGTTTCACTGTTAAAATCTTTTTCATTCAGATACTTTACATTCATTCAGATACTACTGAACCACGCTGTACAGCAGAACGGTGCACCAACGCTTCTGTGTAGGTAATATCTTTTTGTAAGTATTAGTATCATGGAGTCGTTTTGCTTTTACAGTCATCCAGTATTTTCTTATTTTTCCACATCTTGCTTTATTTTTAACAGCTCAATTTTGTTAACACATTGCACAAGTATAGTGCAGTACAGATACCAAAATACATTATCTTATGTCAAACTTTCCCTTTTTCCCCTTTCCGAAAATTTGTTATTTTTGTTCTCAAATCTTGTTTGTGCATCAATACCCAGTGTTTGCTCTATGTTTATGCATAATAAAAAAAAAGCAGAAATGTGTTCGGAATTGTCATTACCTTAAAAATAGGTCACACGATCAAAAGTTTTGTTTGCCCATATAATTTTGATTATGGCACAAGTGGCACAATCTTCTGCAATGGCACAACATTTATTTCTGTCTAGAGTTGCATTATCTTTTTCCGAAGATCTTGTATTGATGGGAGATTGCAACCTCTGTGCAAAATCTTCTCTAGCATATATAGATTCTCAATGGGCTTCTGGTCTGGACTCTGTGGTGGTCAGTTCATGTTTGAAAATAATGTCTCACGCTTTCTGAATGACTCCCAGTTTATGCTTGATGAATTCATGCATTGTCATCTTTGAATATGCATGTACCATCAGGAAAGAAAATAAACATTAATGGAATAACATTGATGGTTGAGTATTCTGAGGTTGTAAGCTGACATCATTCTATGGGTACATAATATTGCTGAATCCAGACCTGACCAACTGCAGCAACCCCATATTATAGTTAATCTAGATGGGGACCTTTTTTTTGACAGACAGTGTATTTTGCAATAATATATCTTTACAAAATAATTATAGTATATTTGCAATAATAATACAAAGCTGAACTAATCTCTGAATGAAACAATACTGAAAAGTTTCAGAACTTTTTAACACAGCATGTTATTAAAACTGACGTGTCCAGACCTTTAAATATTTTAAATCATCCCCTAAACTAAGTCATATGTTTTCCTTGAAACTGTAAAAATACTTTGGTATTTTTATATTTCCATATGCAAAGTGATCATGAATAAGCAGAATGCAGGCATATGTTCAGACTAGTCAATTGGAACACAACCGTCGGGCTAATGGCTCTTGTACATGACAACTGAGATGGGACGTGTAATATTATCCAGAGAGATGTAGTGGACAGACTACATGAATGAACAGCTAATGGTTTTGTGTAGTGTGTGTGGCATGACAGCTCTGGCTTGAAGGAGTTGTTTGGAGTTCATCTAATAGCATCAAGCAACTCACCACTGAAAAGAACAGATGGCACCCACAAACACCACACACACACACACACACACACACACACACACACACATAAAGTTACTGAATTTAAAATGGAAGACATAGAGTAAGATGAAAAGAGAAAACGAGTCTGGAACACTGATTATTGTTACACATATCTGAAAAAAATATGTTTAAGTATTAAATCTTTTTTATATTCTTTTTTATATTGAGTGTGTGTGTGTGTGTAGGTGTGTGTGTGTGTGTGTTCAAGGCTTAGCAAGCACTCAGTCTTCAAGTTCTCAGGACCATCCTTTTGTACAACTTCCTTTATTATACAATGGCTAGAGACTATTTTAGTTCACAAAAACCTTCCTGACACACACACGCCAACCAGACTCTTCATTTCGATAGCAGTGACGTAAATGTTTTGGGAGCCTGCAGTATCTCAGTGTTATAGCTCCTCTACTTAACATCTATGTTAAAGTGACCCATACATACTTATCACAATCAAGCATGAAGATTTTATCTTGATTCCATTAAGGAAATTGAGCAAAATCCACAGCAAGATAAAACATCTGACAGGTCAGTTACACAGGGCCATTAATCATACAGCTAAAACCCTAAAAGCCATGATTAACTAACTGTAATCTTAGTTTTGTGGATACATTTACATTACATTTGGTCATTTAGCAGACGCTTTTATCCAAAGCGACTTACAAGGTGAGCACAGGGTTAATCACAACATCCCTGGAGCAATAAGGGTTAAGGGTCTTGCTCAAGGACTCACACTGGTACCATAGTGGACCTGGGATTTGAACCCCCAACCTTCAGATTGATAGCCTAACACCCTAACCACTGAGCTACCGCACCATGACGACCCATGCGTTAGGTAAAAGAAATGTATTTAACAGCCACATCCTAAATGTTTATCTCTCTAAAACATTTCCATCACCCAAAAGCCCTATATATACTTGCAACCCAATATAACTTTCAACCCAATGTATTTCCACCTCACTTGCCCTCTGTCATGTGTCAAATTATAATTGGCTTACTTTACAAGATCAATGAAAATTGAATGAACAATTATTGATTAGTAAATTAAGTCCATCCCTTATGCCTTGGATTATGTTACACTTACATGTGTCAGTTCAAAGGTAGTAATAGTGTTAGTGCCTCTTGTGTTTGTGCTTTACAACCAATATGTTATATGATTACATATAAAGTGTAGAATTTTAATACACAGCTTATTTAGACAAATAGAGAAAGCTGTTTAGCCGTCAGTAAGACATATATTTTTTAAGCCACATGGTAAAGGTGAATTAGCCACAGGATTCAAGTGGAAACTTACAACTTTATGCAAAATGTTTGGGAACTTTTGCTATACCTATTTGATCAGAACCCAGTATGTTTTTCCTTGTGTGACCTTCTGTAGCATGAGAAAAGAAGATTGCCTCTGTTGGGTCAGAAGAGTGGGGAAGCAGTCATTGCTGTGTTTGTGTGTGTGTGTGTGTGTGTGTTATAGTGTGTTTGTGTGTATAGTATGGATGGTGTATTGGGATGTCTTTTCCCACAGCCTTCTAAATGCCCTGCTATTGTTTCTCTCTCTCTCTCTCTCTCTTGCTCTCACTCTCCTATATGTAGGTGATATCATTTTGTTTTATGCATTCTAACTGATGTACACACACACACATACACACACACACACACACACACACACACACACACACACACACACACACACACACATATATATATATATATATATATATATATATATATATATATATATATATATATATATTATTGCCTTCTGTTCCCAGCATCCATCGCTCTTACACACACACACACACACACTCACACACACACACACACACACCTACACATGCCACACTCACTCTCTTGCTCACTCACTCACTGTTTCCAGTAATGAAAATAGCATTGACCTGAGGATGGCCAGACAAGATGACACCGTGCTCTCTTGCTTCCTGCCGTTTCTATCCTCTCCTGTTTGGAGAGAGTTTCCCACTGAGGGTCACAATTCAGCCATAAACAATGACCACAAGACCAGAACAATGCCAGGGCGTGGGAAACTAAATGTGTGTATGTAGACGTGCAGGAGAGAAAATGTTGACTTGGCTAGTCATTTTAGCAGGGAACATTAGTAGGTGCTTCAGCTCGGTTTTTAAAGTAAATTTGTTATCTTTTTTAACTAAAGATAAGTAAATAAGGACGGACATTTTTGGGACACTTCCACTTTAATAGTTAATCCCACAGCCTAATCAAATAAAATGGTGACTAAGTATGTTCAGTCAAATAAGTGCCAAACAGAGAAGCTCTGAAATGCCAGCTTGATCTTCTATGAATTACATCACATAATCTTATATCCCAGAAGATATCGACATATTTCTTACATTTTATTACCATCATATGGCAGCACTTGTTTTGGGGTAAAAAGTTGTATGTTCAGCTAATGCGCTTTATTTTCTGTATTCTCACTTCATTAAATATATAATTGTAGTACTGTAGGTCTTCAAGAAGGTATAACTAGAATTGACTGTATAATAATTAATATATAATATAAATTATTTAAAATATAAAAAAGTGGGATGGCATATCACAGCAAGAATGCCCTGCACATGGCATCTAGATCACTGTGTTTCTGAAAATGTTTTGACAGACAGGCTGAACTGTGATAGATTGGTGATCTGTAAAGGGTGAAACACCTGGAAACACTTGTTTGCAAACGAGAGTTAACCACATAATAATTAGATAACAGCATGAGACAGCAACAATCAGTAATTGCTTTACAAATTCAATAAAACTAAACTTTGAAATGTATATAAATAACATAGAAAACTTAATCATTCGTTTGACTACCTTTACAGTAGATATGCTGTTTAAGATGTGAAAAGACTCATTGATCTTGAGAAGCAGGATTTTTGTATATTAAAAATGTCATATTTAAGGTTACACATTTAACACATCAGGTGTATTAAATCATAAACTGTTAAATAATAAATAGTAATAATAATATATTTTATTTCATAGGTGCCTTTCAGGCCACTCAAGGAAACCGTACAAACAGAACAACAAATAGAAATAAACAAACAAACAGCAATTTAAAAAAAAAACTGATTAAAATATAGCACAGCAAAGGACTAATCATGCCATAAAAGCAGACTTAAGTGGATGAGTCTTGAGTGAGGATTTGATCTGTATGTGTGAATCCATGTTTCCAATCCAGGTGGCTAAGTATTCCAAAGTAGATGAGCAGAGCGGCTGTAAGCACTACTCCCCATGGTGGAGACGAGCAGGGGGAACATACAGGTGAATAGAGGAGGAAGATCTGAGAGTAAACTCTTATAATAAAGAGAAAAATCATAAAAAATAGGCAGGTGATTAATTTCTCAAAATAATGAAGACCTTCGGAGCCTTATGTTTTGAATGCAGCTTGGTGTGTAATTCTGCACGTTTATAGATTTTTAACTAACAAACTGACAATGAATAATCTAATTTCAGAAATACAGCTGCTTATCAGGTTTCTTAAATAGCAGAGTATGCAGTTTGCATTTAACAATTGCATTTTAGTGTGCATATCTATTTTTATTTTGTTTCAAATAATGGTTACAAAGTAATAAATAAACATTACAATAAATGGTGGAAAGTGACCAGGTTAAAATTACACCATGGCTATGACAACTATAATGTTGTCCTCTGATGTGTGACACAATTGTTCTGTGCTATGTTTAACTTGATGTGTTTAGCACATGTGTTATTTACTTGCTGTGCGCATTCACATCTGTGTGTCAGGGTAAGGGGGATTCTGTGACAGTGCTCCTATTACTCACCTAATAACAATGACAAGGTTTGAGTAAGAAAGGACGGATATGCTGTCAGCCATACTGTAAATCAATGTATCTGTTTGTGTGAGCTTTTTAAAAAGCAAAAATCTTGTCAAAACTGTCTTCCCAACACATTAATTACTCATCTTTACATCTTCTATCCTAGAATCATAAGGGGGGGGTTCCCCATGCCCAATCAGGCACTGGGTAGATACACACAGGACAGGGCACCAATTAATTTCTGGCAGATATTCACTCACATAGACACACACATTATATTGGGGCAACCAATTCACCTTGAATCCATATTTTTGGATTGTGCAACCGGTGAAACCCGAATGAAACCCACATAGACACAGGGATAACATGGAAAGTCCACCCAGATATGCATTCAAAAATGGAAACCCAGTGCTGGGAGGCAGGTGTGTTTACCACTTTACCACTGTGCATCCATATTAAATCATTACTATTTTGTTATAATATTAGGATTTGTTTCGAACATGTTCATGGTATATTTGTGCAAACAATATAAAAAAAAATTGTGATCATTTAGAATTTATCATTTTCCATCATCAAATTTGGTGTATTAGCATGTTCTGCAGTTACTCGCTGAATAAATAACATTTAAAAATATGAGCTTATATTAATCCATCATGCATTAATGATCCCAAATCAAGCATTTTTAGCGTCGCCAAAAATTCATGTAGTTGCTTTTCACGCTTGCAATTTGGTTTCTCTTATTCAAGGAATTTTATTTTGGCTTTATCTTCACATAAAGGTATATGCTCATTCATTTGCAAATAATTCACCAAATATAGCCATTTCATTTTATTGTGAACTTGTGAACTTTTTGTCATATACATTTTATCTCATAATCACCTCTGAAATGGGCTTTGTGCTGAGCATGGTTCACATAACCAGATCATAGGGTGCCTTTTATGACAGGATCCCTTAGCAACCTGCACCACATTCATCTTAATCACTGGACTACTTGACTAGGCTACTCTAGGGGTTTATACTTTTTCCAGGACTATAGCTGGGTAATTTCCAGTCTTTCCATCAGTTATACCTCTAGTCTTATCCATCAGTTATACCTCTAGTACCTTTGTAAACTTCTTATGAGTAAAATAGTTATTGGTAAATGTTGGATATGGCAGCATATCAGCAGTGTGGTGCAAAATGTTTCAAATTGCTTACATACTGGTTCACTTTGAAACTATGAAATGCCACAAATCAGGCAAATTTGAACTTTAAATGTTTACACTGAGTTTAATATACATGGGCAGTTTTCTATGATTCAAGATGGTTTGTATAGTATACATTATTTTACGTGCATGCAAAAACCTTTATTAATTTATCAAAGAGGTAGTATATTAGATGCAAATGTGTGTGTGGTCAACTGTATCATTTGAATAACTACTTTGATTGACAAGAGCAGATGGTAGCAATCACCTGTTATCAGTTTTAGAGTGTGGGTGGGTGCTGTGGGTGTTGGCCAGATGGGTTGTGTAAGGAACCTACTGAGCACTCGTGTAGCATCCATTAATTCTCATCATGCCAAAAATGTTTACATATGCAGGGGATGCTAATGACTCGCTGGTGAAGTGCGACAGAGACAACACTCAGGCACCTTTTTTTTGTGCTAATCATATGTTTACACAATCATCTCTCTCTGCAAGTAAGTGCGTGTTTCTTACTAATTGGGAGGATTGTGTTGTGCGAGGGAGGATAGCCTCTCATATTGGTGAGCTCCATCATGCTGAACAGGTGAAGATATTAGTGTGTGCATGGAGATAGTGTTATCTTTAGAAGGTTGTGGGAAGGTTGGAGTGTGAAAATACCGCTAAAATGATGACTACCAGAGAAAAAGGAGAGTGATGGGAGGGGTCAAGCCGAGGTCACATTTAGGTCAGGATTGTGAGACAAGCACACACCAGTTGTTGTTTCTCTTCTAGTGTACTGTTATCTACTTCATAGGAGTTTTCATAGATCACACAAGCAAATTGTATTTCTCCTGTTATACCACTTCAAAGTTTTTTTTTTTTTTTAGATTTGTTTTAGAAAAAGTAATATTTGTTTTAGATTTTAAAAAGTTTTTTAAGCTCCCAGGGTAATTAGAAAGCATTAAAACACCAAATTAGTGGCTGGCACACAAAAACATTGCACTAGAGCCCAGTGGTTTGTGTTATGCTCCGTGTTTGCATGGTTGAGTGTGTGATGGAACCAGCCATGTAAAAAACACACAATGAATGCTTTATATTATGTTACATACGTTTATATAGACTCTCAAATGTATTACCAACAAAAGTACATGATTTATTGATTAGAAATGTTCAAAAGTCTAGAAACTTAAATTCTCCATCTTTTTTTATATAATTTTCCATCATCAGCTCACAGTTTTTTTAGCAGATATAATGGGTGATTTTCAGTATAGAAAGTGAAAAATGTTTACCTTTGGGGTAACCAAAATATCTCCAGACTTCTAAATGACGTCCTTTTTCAATGGAAAAAGCTTACAGTGATGCTTTGTCTTTGTGTATCAGTTCCTCTGTCTGATCTATAAACAGGTCTGGAGCAATGCCCGTGATGTCTGGCTGTTGTTCAAGGTGAGTGAGGATTATGCACACATGCACACACGCACACACACACAGCTCTAGAACAGCTCCTTTATAATTTCTGTTGAAAAGACCTCTCCTGCTTAATGCATTAATACATAAAAAAATCTGCTTACCAGTGGACTTAAATTTGTCTATAAATTCTAAGTGAGTGAATAGGCAAGAGGTCAGAGGAGAACATAAAAATGGTGTGAGTGATCGCTAAGCAACTTTATACCACTATAGAATGTCAAAAGTTGACACCCTCCCACTTCTGCATTTACAATGCAAGTGACACCCACCCACTATTCACATTTATGGAGCTGTCATTCAAATTTGAAACCATTTGACATTTTTTAGAATGACCAACATGGCTATGTACTGATCCTCTTAGCAACATTATAATGCAAAGTTTAATAGGTTGATTATGTGTAATAAACAACTGCAACTACAGATTTATGATCTGTACATCTCACCCAGACAATGAACTAGAGCTATGCAAAGCAAAACATACTGAGTCACAAAAGAGGAAGTATTACTTAGAACAGTGAAATATGCTTAAATGCAATTAAACCTAAGCTTTTAAAGCAAGATATATATTTTTTTCTCAACACTAACATGATGTGATTTGTCATGAATGCTTAATTGTTCACACGATACAGCATTTTTTGTGGGTTTTGTGACTATAGTATTGTCTTGAGGCTTTAATGTAAATTTATAGAGTTATATATGATATTATATATTTATTTATTATTCAACTGGCATAAAATTAGAAGAATGCAAACATTTAACTAAAACAGTGTTTTAGCCATGGTCATGGTAGCCCACTGTGCTGGATTAGTTACTGTTTTAACATTAATTCATTCATTCATTATCTTACACTTTATCCTCTTATAGGGTCGCGGTGGGGGTTCCCCATGCCCATCCAGGGGAGAACGCTGGGCAGATACACCCAGGACAGGGCGCCAACCTATTGCTGGGCACACACTCACTTACACAAACACACTCTATATGAGGCAATTTGGAGAAGTCAATTGACTTGATCCATGTTTTTGGACTGTGGGAGGAAACCGGAGAACCCGGAGGAAACCCACGCAGACACAGGGAAAACATGGAAACTCCACCCAGATGGGGATTCGAACCGGGAATCCCTAGTGCTAAGAGGCGACAGTGCTAACCACTAAGCCACCATGCCACCGTCTGTTTTAACATGTAGAATTCAAATAATTTGTTAATTGACAACCCATTATTGAGGCATAGGGGTTGCAAGAACAGCCCTAAACTGTAAATGACATTGGTCGTGTAAAAGATTTGAGAAGCACTGCACCTAAAGAGGACATAAAACTAGGTAATTTTATTCTGCTGAAATCCTCAAATATAAGAAGTAGTAACACTTGGATGCTTATGACCAAATTGTAAGCCACTTATGGCATACTTTTGTGCGTAATGTTGGCATCAAGTTAGAAAAGATACAGTTATTCTAGTGGTTCTAATTTTTACTCTGTATTGTTTATAACTACTAAATGGTGAAACGATCTTCCCATGGTGATGGTGAAATGGTGAAACGATCTCTGTCCATAAGGCTCAGTCATTTCTCAACACATTTCTTCCATAAACACTTGAGATATACATATATCAAGTATATAACAAGTACATAACAAATGTTAATTTATATATATATATATATGTTAATATATAACATGTTAATATATATATATATATATATATATATATATATATATATATAATGGGATCAGTTAATGATCAGGCTTGATAATTCTACACTGTAGCTTGTTTTTCCTTAACTACTGACATGTGTTGTTCTATCATTAGTAAGTTGCTTTGGATAAAACCATCTGCTAAACTACTAAAGGTAAATGTAATATAAATGTACATGTTCTGCCTCCTCCATTCCATAGTCAAACACTATTTACCTAAACTACACAATATATTTTCAGTAGGTGAAAACAAGTCTTCTATTGTGTGCTACTGGTATAAAAGGTTAAGCCCTGCTTGATTTCCCAGATATTACCTTGTGTTTATAGGGCAGAACAGTATAACATGTTAATTACATTTATTAATTACATGTTATTTTTAGCAGTAACCATGCTATAAAAATGCTAATAATAATATTATATTTACTTCTAATAATATATTTATATTTATATATTATTTATTAACTACATTTATATATATTTATATATTTGAGAGTATAACAAAGTGTGCTCACAAATTTTATAAATGGTAATACAACAAGTATCTGTTAATTCACTTTGACCTTTATTTATCTGACAAAGGTGCAAAAAATGATTGTGATGAGATCTGTCTCCTATTGAAAATGAATGCACAGAACAAAAAGAAGAATCAAACAGTGGCTTGTACTCTACAGTAGTACACTAAAGTCTTATATAAGGCAAAAATTCTCTGTTCCAAAACAATAGGTTTGATTTAAAAGGTGATGCAACACTGGTACACATGCTCCTGTCCCAACTTTGTTTTTTGAAATTTTTTATCTTAACAAAATGCAATAACACGGATCAGAGATTATTGTAGTAATATATATTTTTAAAATAAATAAATGTTTGAGCAAATAAACACGCATAAATTACACATTGTTACATACACATTGCTGTTACATACACATTGTTACATACACATGTTGTTATTGTGTTTTACTAAATTTGCATAATTGATATAAAGCACATTTATAGTCAACACAACGCATTATTGTCAGTTGTTGTGCTATAGTGTTTGTGATATAGTGCAGCTTATTGCAATAAAATGAAAAAAAAAGGTTAAATGTAATGAAGTAAAAAAAACGCTTAACAGAGTACAGAGTTACACAGCCATTCAGGTCCATTGGGGAAAAGGATCTGTGAAAGCTTTTTTCCCTGCACTGGGGCAGGCACAACTTCCCCCTCAATGTGCTTTTCTGTCCTGTAAATGTCCTACAATGGGTGGGAGTAATTGTTCATGATGACAGATTGGATAGTATTCTCCTCCCCTCCACCATCTTTACTGTGTCTAGCCTGGAACTGAGCTAAGCTCCAGTTCTCTTAGTAATAGCAATGTCATCGCCTAAACAGAAAGCAGCAAAATCTCTCTTGACACTATAGACTCAGGCAGCTGTTACTATAGTTTCTTATTCAGTCTGTCCATGTTCCATACCAGCTTTTTAATTCAGACACACGTACATATTTGAATGCCACCTTAGTGTTTTCAACTGAAATGCTGACTTGTGATGAAGCTGATTTCTTCCTTTAGAAATAACACTTTATTCTGTCTTGGTGATTTTGTTTGATGTGGATGTGGAACAAAACTATTTGGTTTGGTGAAATGTAATATTCCTATTTAAATAATCTGAATGTACACTGGATTTAGAGAGGTATAGAAAAGAATATCTCCATTGTTGTTTGAGATGTATTGTTATTGCTTATTTAAACACTTTTGTAGACTAATCATTATTATTTGGTTGTACGCACAATTATCAGTATCTATTGGGTGTAAGACTGGGAAAACACTGGATAGATTGCTAGCCTTTTGCAGTGCTGATAAACATGACTAAATTACATGAAAGCTGATTTAAAACTAGGTATGTTATAAATAGTGCTTATTATGGAGAACAATAAAACAAACACAAAAATCAAGTCCCCCTATAACACACAGATACCCTGTCTTTGCTTACAGATCACAAAAAAATTAATAATAAATAAAAACAACATGTCTGTTAATGTGAAAGGGGGCTAAAGTGGCTGCCAGGTCATTGTGATTGGGACACAGCTTAATGTAAGTGCCATTTCTAATTGGCTAATGCAGTTCTTACAAGTAGGTTTGTTTCTATTAGTTTTATTTAGATTACGCTTTAACTTGTGAAGCTCAGAACATTTTACTTCTGAGTATCTTTTCACCTCCATCTTAAGTTATTTACTTCTATCTTATCCTCCTATGGAGGACATCATTTAAAAAGGATCATCAGCCACAGTCGACCTTTGCTAATAAGATAAACAAAGTTTCTGCACATACATCCAGAACCACTTACTCCTACACACATTCACACAAATATGCATTCTCGGAGCACATCCTGGTGGCAATGTAACCACCATTTATGCATATGTTTAAAGAAAGCACACATGCCAGGGTTATTATGCGTAATGTGGACACACAGATTGAAGCACTTTAGGTTTTTTTGGTACATGTCAGTTAGATGGACGAGGGTAAAAACAAAAGGCTATTTAAGGACATTGGCATATAGCCGCACATGAAAAGGAGAGTGGAGCCTGAGAGTTTAGTATCATACTGTGTAGCAGACAGTTTGAGTGATTGATACATCTTATCAATCACAGATTAAACTGTGAAAAGGAATCACTCAGATTGTGTGTGTGTGTGCGTGTGTGTTTGAACATAAGTGGCTGGCCTAGGGCATCAGGCGAGTTAAAGTGGGATGTAAATGCATGCACACCAGTAATTTCATCATTGTCTGATTACCTGTTTAAACATCAACTTACTAGTGTATGATATCACAAATTAACTGACAACTAGGGATGTTAAGGTGCAACATTAGGTCACAGAAGTTATACTCTGTGACTACAAGTTTTTAAACCATGTCAGTTTTGTTAGGTTTCAGGTTCCTAAAAAGGAAACTGGAAGAATTGTGTGACAGGGCCACAGTTAATCACAGATCTGAGCCAGGGAAGCAAGTAAGAAATGGATCTTGCTTGTAGTTTGTCTGTGTAGGGGGATCAAGAGTACAGAAAAGTGTAGTATTTAATTTTTCGAGTATTTTATTTGTCATTCCAACAATATAAGGTGGTGTACAGTATACAGTGGAATAAAACAGCGTTCTTCAGGAACAGTCTCAGCTGCAGCACACAGGCTAATGCTGCTGAAAATTCATGTTAATAATAATCTGTGTCTGTGGTTCCACCAGGCAGCTCAAAAGTTAAACTGAAATCTTAATTTAACTTGAGATTTAAATCTTTATCTCCAGTCCTCATGCTGCCTGGGTATACTTCAAGCTGGTGGACCGATTTTATGAAAAAAAAAAAAAAAAAAAAACTATTTAACATATTTTTTGTAACTAGGCAACCACCTGCAAAGTAGACAAGCCCTCTCTATATAATAATAATTCATATTATTTTCAAAAGCAACTGTATATATATATATATATATATATATATATAGAGAGAGAGAGAGAGAGAGAGAGAGAGAGAGAGAGAGAGAGAGCGAGAGAGAGATGTATATTTGTAGGTGTGTATGCTACACCCTACATACATACATACATACATACATACATATTTTGAGCAATTTAGTATGACTAGTATATCTTCGGAAAAGGGGAAGAGAGCTTTTAAAGGACAACAGATGTTAACATTAAAAGATGCATTGTCCAATAAAGCCTAGTTTTTTTACTATTAAACAACAAGCTTAACCAGTGAGCCACAATGCCACAAATTGCATATTTAGTAAATTATTAAATAATATTATTAACATTAATGGCTTAGTCACAGAAGTGGAAAGTACAGAGTACACAAGTTATTTATGTAGTTAAACACATAACGGTTTGTACTATAGCTAAAATCATAGCATAGATTATCTGTCATAATTACAACAACAAATATACAGCAACAGTATAGCAAATATTTTCAAGCACGAAGATCCAAAATACTGTGGATTTTTTAAATCTGGTTAAATTATTGATAACAAGGAGAACAATTATAGGACATTTTGGTATAATTGTAAACACTAAAGTGAGTGCTCAAAACCAAACTTGACTATATTTGTTACTTGACTAATTTGTTACTTGACTATATCCCTCAAACGCATCTCTGGCACTCATAATCCAATTTGTTGTACATTGTTACTTCAATGTTCAACAATGTTTTTTACTGATTGATACATGTATGAATTTCAACTGCCACAAGTAAAAATTTATTTTAAGACCTTATTCATATGGGTGCTAAGAACTAGCCGGATCAGGTCACAAATGTAATGTGTTAAGAACAGGTGTAAATACTCATAATGCATTGAATACTGCAACCTGAACACTCAGACCACTTTCATTTAGCAATGTGAACAAGAATTCAGCCTTGGCCACATTGGAGCACATCTTACTCAGCTGACATAAAAAAGCATAACTATATTCCATCTGAAATGAGTACATTTCTGCCATTTCATCATTTATTTATTACGTTTCAGAGCCTTCTGCTTTTTACATCAGACAAGGCATTGGAGGTCAGTGACTACTTAGACTGAAGTTTAGTCAGGGATTTATTCAAGAATTGCAGACTGCTTTAATCATGGAAATATATATACAACTTCTTATATATACAGCACTATATTGAGCTTACTTAAACATTTTACAAATATTAACTGCATATATGACCACTGGCTACAGCATACAGTATAATAGGCTACATGTATTTAAACTTACAATGCAGGACACAATGTAAAAACGTAAATAATGTTATTATATATTAGCTTATATTTCAGGCAATGCAAGATTTAAGTGCCTTTATTAAGTTTACACCAGTCATTATTTTTATAATTAATGGTATAATGGAAACTCATTTCCCTAAGGTTTTAAATATTTTATTTATTCAAGAGTATGGATCACTTAGTAATGCAGCGGGTAGCACTTACACCTTACAGCCATCCAGTCCCTGATTCCCAGGAGAGGAATGTTACATATACTTAAAGCTATCCAGATGTGATCTGATTAGCAAAGTCACATCCTCAAAACCCTGTCTAAATAGACCCTTAATATACTTTTGGTATTAAATTGAATTAATTTTTTTGACAAATTGATGTTCTGATTTTTTTTAATTAAGCTAGCTGGCAATTTGATTCAAGCAGTCAACAAAACGTTACTGTTTGTGAAGTCATTATTTTTTGCCACTATTGTGCCTAGAGTGCCTATTGTGCCACACACAAAATCAGCCACATGCTGGTCATGCACACACATGCATGCAGGTGATGTGGACATTGGACTGTGTGGACTGTGTTCAGTAATCCTGGGCTCTGAAAGGGTTCTCTTACTTGTTCCCACACAAACTCACTTAGAGCGCCGCACTGTCTCAATTCTCTACATCAGGAAAAGGCTATTGTTTGGCGCATGCATAAAGAGAGAAGGAGAAGAAGTTCCGATAGATGTCTCCTTTCCTGGAGCCAGTTTCTCAGGGCACTTTTCCTGTACTAACACACACAGGACAAGCTGAGTATAACTGACAGGCAAAATCCTTTTTGCTGTTTCTCAAGAAACACCTAATAGAACCGACGACAGAGAGGGGAAAAGGAAGAAATTAAAATGTACCTCCTTTTATTTTGACTGTATTTAGAACCGTCTGATAGTGGCCTTAACATTGTGGTTATTTTGTTCTGGTATTTCATATGAGCAAAAGTGTATATATATATATATATATATATATATATATATATATATATATATATATATATATATATATAGAAAGAGAGAGAGAGAGAGATTATCTTTATACCAAATAATTCAACATATTGAACATATCTAGACATATGCTTTAAAATTGACATATTTAGTGAACCTAAAAACAACCAATACAAGGAAAAGTGTTAGGAGACAAGTGATACAAAATCAAAGCAAAGCAAAATAAAAAGGATTCAAATCCAAATATGACACATTTAATTGTAAAAAATAAATAAATAAACAGTTGCATTCATCTGATTTTAAATGTACGTGACTTTTACTAAAAAAGTTAACAATTTAATATTCTTTCATTAATCTTTTTTCAGACACTCTACTTATAATGCTCTACTTATTTATTCATTCATTATCTTCCGCTTTATCCTATATTAAGGTCGCGGGGGGGTTCCCCATGCCCATCCAGGGGAGAACGTTTCGGGCGCTGGGCAGATACACCCAGGACAGGGTGCCAATCTATCACTGGGCACACAGTCACATACACAGACACGCACACAAACACACTCTACATAGGGCAGTTTAGAGAACTCAATTGACTTGATCCATGTTTTTGGACTGTGGGAGGAAACCAGGTGAGTAAAGGCACACTAAAATTCAATTTTATGAAAAGTTTGAGATATCTTATATTACATTTTATGTTATATTAATTTAACAAATCATCTTAAATCTTTTTTTTGCGAAAGACAGCACAGTCATTTTCTATTAATGAAAAAAATATATATACATATAAACAACTAAATTAAAAAATAACAAGTGAATATATTAGCCACAATATACGGCCTGGGCTTGTGATAACATTGTCTGCAAAATGTTAATTTAAGTTTAATCGGTCACTTTTTGGTGGCTGTAAAGAGTATATCTCAGCAAGATCCCTATTAGTAATTATGTGAAATGTCATGGCAATCATACTGTGTGGAATTGTATAGAGAACACACACAAACATTTATAAGACTTCAGATAATAGAATTACAAACACTACAGTGTGGTGACAGTTAAGAAATAGTACTTTATAAAACTGTATTTCACTCTTTTAGGGAAAAATGTATTGTTTGATATATGAGTGGAAACCACCACTCTCCCCACCTTTGTTTCTGTGTGTGTGTGTGCGCGTGTGTGTGTGCATGTGTGTGTTTATGGCCTCAGCAGGAGAGCTTTTTGCACTGCTGAAAGAAAAGAAATAAAAACAGAGAAAAGGTGAGATGGAAAGGCAGATACTCATTGCGAGAGCAATAGCGGGACCATTGCTCCTGAAAGACGACGCAGCATTGGATCACCTTTCCTCTTATTTCAATAGTTCAAAAATGACCCCTGACCTTCTTCCTGTCTTGGTCAGTCGTCCACATAGTTGCTAAGTGTTGTAAGGTGAGCCTGATCTCTCATCAAAGACAGATAAATACAAACACAAAAAGGAAGACAAACCTGGAGAATACACATTAGCGTATAACATAAAGCATATAACATACATAGTCATATTTATTAAAGATTATTTAGAAGAAATAACAGGGACTTATTCCAAATTGTGAGAACAAAATGTTGCAGTGTAGTTTAAACAGTTGCAATTAAACAAAAAATAATAACAATTAAAAAAATGTAAATATTAATTATTATTAAAAAAAATATTTATATGTCATTTTATGATAGAATCCAAGCAATTCACAATTTATGCCTCCAAGATACAACAGTGTCAGACTGGCAGTGCTAGGACAAGCAACCAAGGGGAGAGTGTTTCGGGCGCAACAATCTATCGCTGGGCACCACATAATAATATACAACGATATTTTTATCTGACTGTTTTAGCTTCTCATCTTCTTATCATGATTGTCTACTCCAGAGTTGACTGCATAGATACATACAACACTACCTATTAAAGTGAATTAGGGTTTGTGAATGTGATGTTTAATAAAATGCAAGGAGGATGAGAAGGTGGGTGCCTGCATTATCATTTCTAAAGTTAACTGTCCACACTAAAAGAGAGACACTGAGTGTGTTTATGGCTTGGGGATTCATGAAATTTACTTTATATTTATATTTACATTCAGTTATTTAGCAGATGCCTTTATCCAAAGCGAATTACAAATAAGAGAACAATACAATTTATTACTTAAGGAAAACATGAAATCATGTTCTTAATAGATTATGGTGTTGATTTACCATGTGGGGTAGTGGGATGATCAAAATGTCACATTAGGCCAAGTTTTTTCATAGTTTGTCAGTATATTTATCTTATCCAATTCATTTGTTTAATGTAAATGTGATCTAATTTAAGGCTTTCCAACATCACTTTTAAAAGGTGTAAGTTTACTACAGCTTGTGCTGAACCCTTCTCCTTTTAACACACACACACACACACACACACACACACACACACACACACACACACACACACACACACACACACACAAACACACCCTGCCTAAAGGGTTAAAGAAACTTCTCTCAAGAGTCCCATCTCTTTTTCTTTCTCCATTCAATGGTTCTTTGTGTTGTGGCTTCTGGGCCATTACCATAACAATACCAGTGTGTGTGTGTGTGTGTGTGTGTGT